>JAWMAG010000065.1:4475000-4662500 GCA_037013455.1 Ceratitis rosa
TCTTAATTACACAGAGAAAAATTATTTAATAGTTTTGTGAATTTTGTTTTATTATAACCTAAACCTTGGTATGATGTGATGTGACTTGATGTCATGTGATGTGATTTGATAGAATATGATGCGATGAGATAAATATGTGAAATTTGATTTCACATTATTTTCTAAATTTAAAGTAGATGCTTTACTAACTTCAATAATAAAAAAACCCCTAATGTCATTCAGTATGATGATGTGATGTCACTACTTCAAGTGTTGTGATTTTCTTAAGGAAATAAATAATAAAAACTATTTATAATTTTTAAGTATATAAATTGTTTGCTTGATGTACTACGTTCACTAAATATCGTAAGCAAAAATCATGTGAAAAAGTGAATACGTTGATGTGGTATCATATACGAGTCATGTGATGTGTTAATATGAAATCAAAAGGTGTTAAAACTTTCCACAGTATCATATTGTTTAGTATTGATTACTGATGCATTAGTTAACTTAAAATAAATCATACGTTATATACTATATAATTATGAAAACGATGTGATGTCATTCAGTATAATGATGTGATCCGAGTTTATCAAATCATATGGTTTTATATAAACTTGTATCAAGTATTATACCTACATTTAACTAAACTTTTTATAAGCAAATTATTTATTGGCAAGTAACTTGGTTAATTTTGAAAATGTGTTGTCGCAACGCTGATGTGATATCAAGTCATGTAAAGCGGAACACTCACATAGCATATGAAAAAACGAATGATTACATTTGAATTTATATTTTTCAGCACACATATATGTATGTATGCATGTACATACATATGCAAAACTGTTGTGATACATATGATGTGATCAGTCTATTAAGACATCATTGAGTTGATGTGATATCACATGACTTGTCAAAATTAAAAAAAAATCACGAATTCCTTATTTTCATACTATTCTTAAGGGTATATTAGAAAAAAGTATTAGAGACAAGTATTTATATATTTTTAATTAAAAAATATTTAATTTTTTCATCGAAAAATTCTATTTTGAATTCACAGCTGTTAGTTTATTAACCTACATTTACATATATTATATTGGGGTACCTGATAGCCTTTCACCTTAGGCTTATCAATGCTTTCAGCACTTTTTCTTATGAGGTTTTCAGTGATGAGCTCAAAGAATTGATTAAATTCTTATTAATTTTTTGTATTATTTAATTTAATTTTTTTAACTAATTAATTTTTTTAATTTTTTTGCATTTTTATTTTGGTTTTTTATTACTTTTAACAACGTCTAATAAAATTATTTTCTAATAGATTATATAATATAGTATTTATGAATTCTTTATTAATTCCATTGCAAGCTATTCAATACTAAATAACAGTAAATTTCTATTCAAACAGTATAAATTAAGAACTAATCTCACATACACGTAACTTGAACTTGAACGTAAGCGAAGTCTCAGTCATCAACACTAGAGCATCTCTCTTCCACCGCCGCACCACGTCGCATCGCCAGCGCCACCACACAGTATATTGTTATGTTAATCTCGGCTTATTAGTCATAAATCGAAAATATTTATTTTTTATTGAGAAGCTTTGTAAAAATTTCTTAATTTAAATACAATATTTACACACTTTCGGTGACCAATATTTGCGCAACGAAATTTAGTTTCTCTCCGAGCTTCTACGCAAACACTGCGACGTATTAGACGATTGTGTTATAGCTTCCCAAAGGGGGCGTAAGGTATATAATAAATAATTACTGATTATTGATAAGTGCTAATAGTATGAATGAGTAAGACTACAAAATCAATAAAAAGTGATAAATAAATTTTTATTAAAAACTGTTAATTCTCAATAGTGTTGCTCGTAATTATATGCCGCGGACGTCTAACACAGCATTTCAGTGAAAGAAAAAACAATTTTTTTTCTTAATTTCAAGTGTATATTAAAAACAAATTTAAAAAAATGTCACCACTACTGATCTTAGTCACTATGACAACTTTACCGCTATCTTGGGCATTTTCTACACAATACTATGGCAATACGAAGCATCCAAGTAAGCACTGTTTTTAATATTCTCATTTTTTTTATTTGTTATTAGTTGCCATTATTTTCAATTTCACTATACTTTAATTTATTTACTATTATACTTTATCTTGTTTTATTTTATTTTATTTTATTTTACTTTTTATTTTATCTTATTTTATTTTATTTAATTTTTTTTTATTTTACTTTAACTTATTTTATTTTATTTTATTTTATTTTTTTTATTTTTTTTTATATTTTTTTATTTTATTTTATTTGTTATTTTATTCAATTTTTTATTTATTTATTTCTTGTATTATACAATTTAGTTCAACCAAAACACTGTTATTATGAAGAATTAGATTTGGCGGTGCCCGTCAATGAAACATTGTATCCTACGGATATTGAATTTGAATGTATAACGGTCACATGCCGCCATGACTACGTGCTGATGATAAAACAGTAAGTTATTCAATTTTTTTTTTTAATAATTTTTGAAAGAATAAAACACAATTTGTCTAAACTATGGTTATTTTGTAATGTATTTTTTTTAATTTGAATATATTTCTCATAATGTTTTTATTTTATTTTCATTTTTTGTTTTTTTTTTTAATTTTTTTCCCTTTTTTTTTGTTATTTAATCATTTAATCAGAAATTTTTATTATTATTTTAAGTTAAAAATATTTCGTTTGGTATGTGTATGTACACAGTATGTATGTATGTCATACCAATTCTTAAGCCTTTCGTTTATCATTCACTTATTTATTGTATTATATTTATTTCACTTACAGCTGTGACCGTTATCTGCTACGACCCGGCTGTATTGAGCAACCGCCGGATTACAGCAAGTCTTATCCCGATTGTTGTACACAAATAAAATGTAGTGATTAAATTAAATGATAATACTTAGCAATTTTGTGGTTTGTAAAACTAGGCTTACAACACTAGGAAAAAGTTTTTACATATTTTTTTTAATAATATTTTGCTTTTAATTTATGTTATTTATGTTAATCCAGACCCTCTCGCCAGCAAAATTTTCATTAAAATTCAACTAAGACGAAGAAAGAAATTTCAACTAGACCGTCTTAATTGTTTCTGACCAGATTTATTGTTGTAAATATGTATGTATTTTTTGGCATATCGGCCTTAAAACCAATTTAAATCAAATAAGTTGAAGAAAAATGATTAATGCTTAAATTGGATTTATACCTACAACTGAAAAAATGACCACAAATGTCAAGTCAATTAAATATTTTGGCGGCCGTTTGCTTCATCTAACATGTACCATTCACAATGATAAAAAAGGGAAAAACATTTCATAAAGCAATTTGTTTTGTGGGATAATAAATTTAATGTAAATAAAATAAAAATACATACATATGTAAGTAGCAACAAATTAAAAGAAAATTTAATTTAAGTACACAAATAAATATCGCTTAAGCAAATAACAATTATTAGTTAGGCATAAAAATTCAATAAAATTGCTTTGGATGGGAGTGCCTTGTGGAAGACAGCGCGCCGTCGCAATTTTGTATGTACCATAAATGTTTAAAAAAAAAATTACTGTTAAAACCAGTTTGCCCAAAACCAACCCGCGCCAAGCACCGCCAAATGACAGCAAAACAAACTCTACCGCAGTAATTAAATAGAAATAAATGAGATCAACACGGTGACGAATAGTTGTCGGGTAAGAAAGAATAAAAAAAATCACAAATAAACAAAAAATATATATTAACACTTCCAGAATTGTATTTAATAAGCGCCGACTGAGTGCTTCTAAACCACAGTTGCTATTCAAATTTAGTTGAGTGAAGTTAGCTTTAGAATTACAAAAGCCGCCGGACAAATAAACAATATGAAGAGTCTAAATATTGTGGCATTGTTGTTGGTATTGATGTTGGTTGGTTTGTTTCATAATACAAGCGCCGGTGAGTGTGTGTGTTGATGAAGCGGAAATGGAGTAAAGGAAAAAAATCATTTTTTTTTATTATTTCAAATCTCTCCATAGCTGATTGTGAATTGAACGGCTCGAAAGCAAACGCCGGCGAGAAGTTCCATCTAAAAGGCTCTTGCCAAGAGTACACATGTCATGGACCAGGCTCGCTTACAGCTTTAACGTAAGTTTACATATTTAAAATAAACTTCACGCTTTGAGTGACGTCACTGACGCCTTATCTTCTTCCGCTTTTATTTATATTTGTAGCTGTCCTGCTCTAGCTGCTCCACCAAGCTGTAAACATATACCACAGGACAACTCGAAACCCTATCCGGCGTGTTGTGAGTCGTACGTTTGTTAAGATTTTTGTGAAATAACGGCAAATAAAGTAGAACTAACCCCCGTGAGGACAAGAAGTGTTTTAATATTGAACCGAGTTGGCTCTTTAGGAAAGAGAGTGTGTTCCGTATACGTGAGAGAGTAGTCTCAAATGATTTCCTTTCAGATATTCGGCGGCCGCGGTAGCCGAGTGGTTAGCATTGCGTCCTGCCATTCGGAAGGCTCGGGTTCATATCCCGGTGCCACCAACATCCAAAAGTTATGGAAAATTAATTTAAATAAAAAATTAAATTAAATTTTCTAATTGCGGTCGCCCCCTCGGCAGGGAATGTCCATCCCCCCCGAGTGTATTTCGGACATGAAATAAAGCTCCTCGTAAAAAAACCGTCAGCCGTTCGGAGGCGGCTTAGTATAAACTGTAGGTCCCTCCATTTGTTGGAAAAACATCAAGACGCAAAACCACAAATTGGAGGAGGAGCTCGGCCGAAAATCGCTTCAGCGGTTACAAAAGCGCCAATTATATATATATATATAATAACTTATAACCCATAAAAAAACAACAAGTTTAGTTCCAGTATCGTCTTTATTAAATCAATTAATAGCTTTATAGTTTTTTTTAACCAATAAACCTTTAAATTCCACTATTTTTTTCTCCCTCTCGCCGTCGCCGTCACCTGCCTGCTCCCAGTCCTCCTTTATGAAATCCGCCACTCTTTCACCAATCATTATCGTCGGCGCCTGTGTGTTACCGCGCGGTACAGTTGGCATTATGCTCGCATCCGCCACACGCAAGTTCTCAACGCCGTGCAGCAGCAATCGTGGATTCACACAGGCCTCTCTATCCTTAGCGGGACCCATCTTTATTGTGCCTGTATTATGGTAGCCCCCCTCGCCTAGATACTTAATGTAGCAACGCCAATATGAGTCCGAGCGATACTTATAACCATCACACTCCTCGAGGGGTATATGCAGCAGAGTTGCCTTTATGGAACGTAAAGCTTTTGAACGCTCTAAACGTTCAATGAAGCGTATGCCACGCAACATGGTCGCAAAATCTTCGGGGTCGTCTAAGAAATTGGAGTATATGCGTGGCGGATCAAGATAATTCGTGCTGTTTAGACGTATTTTACCAACGGAGCCTGGCTTGGAGACTATCAACATGAAGGAGAGCATGTGTGCGTGTTTTAAATTCTCACTCAAAAACGTCGTTATTTTAGCATTGCGTCTGATGGATTGACGTTCGAAAGCTTTGGAGCTGCCACGCCGGCGAAACGTGTAATGCATCTGTATATCCGGCAAATCGCTCTTGCCTTTCGTATCTATGAACGAAGTCACACCGCTGGGTATCTGTGCCAGGATACCGTCTTTGTGTATTAAAGAATCGTAGATAGCCTCACTCTCTTTTGGATGGCTTAACGTGTCTAGCGCTTTAGTTGTAACTTTGAAGAAGAATTTTGCGTACACGTGATCGCCAAGGTTGGAGCCCACAGCCAAGTCATGTACGACGGGTATGTGTAGTGCATTGAGTTCCTTGCGCGGTCCTACGCCAGATAAAAGCAACAATTTCGCTGAGTCAATTGTACCGGCTGAAAGCACCACTTCCTTACGCACCTCCACGCTCAGCTCATATTTACCGCGCAGCACAAATGTGACATTAGTTACACGCTTGCCGCTCTGTTCGAAGTGTATCTTACGCACATGCGCATTCTTAATGATATGTAAATTAGAACGCTTCGCCACTTTGGCCAAATACACCTTACCCGTTGACATGCGCCTACCTGCGCGCGCTGTTACCGGTAAATACACAGTACCAATCTTTATGCCGCCTTTATATTTCGTAAGCGATGGCACGCCCAACTCTGCAGTGCCATTAAAAATTGCTCTATCCACCAATGTCGCCTGCCCGTCCAAAGACCTCTCATTCAGCACCACATAGCCCTTGGGATGTGTTTCATTGCCCACAGGACGCACCGCCTTCTCATAGTACCGCTTTACATCCTTCCAACCCCACGCCGTGTTGCCTGCCGCCAGCCAATCGTCAAAGTCCTTTTGATGTCCATGCACATAGACCATACCATTGATGGCGCCAGAGCCACCTATGACCTTACCACGTGGATTGTAACACAAGCGGTGTTTCAAGCCTTGGCATACTCGCGTCGATGGCTCCGAGTAATAGTTAAAAGTTTGTGGCGTTTGCTGTACTGTAACACCCAATAAGGGTATCTGTAAAATGAGCGAGCGGACTTTAACACACCGGCTTAACATAATGAAGCAAGCGATCTTACCTCTGACTCCTGCGGCGGATCATCGCCAGCTTCCAAAACCAACACTTTCCAGTCGGGGTTCTCACTCAAACGACTGGCTACAACCGAACCCGCCGATCCGGCGCCTATCACTATGAAATCATATACGCCGAGTGCCTCACTCAACGCCTTATCGGCGTAATCTTTAGGCCACTCGTCCTTAGCAGAAAGTGCACATTGAGCTGTGAGTATGGTTTGGATCAATGTGGACACTAGACTATTGATTGTGCCGACACTTTGAGCAGCGCAAGGCAGCTGTATAGGTGAACTCGCCATGAGTGTCAGTTGAAAAATATTTATGAAGTTGGGAAAAGTTTTAGTGCAAAGCGGTTGGCCCACTTATGTAGCGCATGTAGCGGACCTATTGTTCTTCGCGGCCTTTGTCTGTGCATTGTTACAAAGTAAAGATAATGGGAATTACTTTAAATGCGTTTGTCAGTCCTTGATACACTACGTGCTTAGTTGGGTTGTAGATTTTCAGTATTACAAGGGGGGAGCGTCAGTAGGCAACGGTAAGGACACTAAGAGCAGCTGCTCAAAGTTAAGACACGAAGAAAAGGGTGAGTTAGAAGGATTTGAGATTTTGTGGTGAGTGAAAATGTTAGGAAAGCGACAGGGGAGCATGAGCCAATATCAGGCCTGCCATTAGGAAGTCTCATCACACCGCCCATACCGGTGAACGAAAAATATAAGGAAATGGACATAACGAAATGAACCAGAGTTCAGTACGGGTGCAAAATAAACGACAGATCCGAAACCGATAGTTTCCAAAGTAGAAGTACTTGGTAAAAACTGAAGCTGAGGTTCTTGTTTCCCTCTTTCACCACACCATCCTTCACGGGACTCGTGAGCCCATTATTGTAATCTTTCACATTGTCGCTTTGTATAGTGCCGCTTTTCTCTTTACAACAATGAAATGAAGCGCTCAATTCAACTCTGTCTTCATTGTTACGTACCGTCAATACCTCGCAGCTGTTCTAAAAGGGGAACAAAAGTTCTGCATTTTGGAAGTTATTTTAGTAGCTCGCAACGTATTAACAGCAAATTACATTGGACGCACCAAAATATACCGTAAATGACTGCGCCCATCCTTCAACAGCACTGTCCCAATCCAAATGTGGGCCTAGCGAACAGTTTGCTCAGCAGTTTGATTCAAACAATCATAACAGCACAATGTGCTTTATCCGCCAGTGAGGATTGGCCACCGGACTATGGCGAGGAGGCGCTGAAAAATGGTTTAGATGACTATGACTTTATTGTAGTTGGTGCTGGCACGGCGGGGTCGGTAGTTGCTAGTCGCCTAAGTGAGAATCCCAAGTGGAAAGTGTTAGTTTTGGAAGCAGGCGGTGATCCTCCGCAGGAATCTGAGGTGCGTAGCTTGCCGTAAGAGTATTTGTTATTTAATGCGTCACGCTCTTTCCCACTTCTCTAAGGTACCCAGCTTTTACTCCTACACGCTATTCACAAATCACACCTGGAACTATTACACTGAACCACAGACGCAAACCTGCTTGGCAGCGCGCAATCACACATGCTATTGGCCGCGTGGCAAAATGATTGGCGGCACTGGTGGCATAAATGGCATGATTTTTCTGCGTGGCAATCGACGCGACTACGACAATTGGCTTGCCAAAGGCAATGTGGGCTGGGGTTGGCGTGATGTGCTACCTTATTTCGAAAAAGCCATCACACCGGTGGGTAATAAGACGCATCCTATGGGTTATGTGGCGTTGAATGAATTCAATTTCTTCCATGACGACATACTTCAACTGCTCTGCAATGGCGCCGCAGAGTTGGGCGTGCCACGTGTACGGCAGTTTGGTGACGATGGTGCCGCTATTGGTTGTGCCCTCGTGCCGGGCACTGTGGAGAACGGCAAACGCATGAGCACCGGCAGGACATATTTGGGGCGGGTGCGGCAACGACCGAATCTGCATGTAATCAAGCAAGCACGTGCTATAAAAATCAATTTCGATGAGAGTGGACAACGCGCGTTGTCGGTGAGATTTATGTGGAGAGAAAGATATGAGATGACAGCGAGCATACAGCGTGAGCTTGTGCTATCCGCTGGCACAATTGATTCGGCGAAATTGCTACTACTTTCGGGTGTGGGACCACAATCACATCTGGATAGCATGAAGATACCGTTAGTGCACGATCTACCTGTTGGGAATAATCTGCAGGATCATGTAATGACGAATATGTTCTTCACATTGAACGTGCGTTCCAAGCTGCATATTAGCACAGAGCAGAGAATACTGAGTTTCTTTGATTACTTGCTGCATAGTAAGGGACCACTCTCCAGTCACTCCACTACAGCGGTGGTGAGTTTCGTCAATACACGCCCCAAAAGTGATGTGCCCTATCCGACAACGGAATATCACAACATCTTCTATCAGCATGGCGACATTGGCGCTATTAATATTCTCACAGATTTAGTTGTATTGCAATCCCGCTATGCTGACTTCTTACGCGGTGTTATAGATCAATCGGATGTACTGAACACATACAATATGCTTGCACACCCAAAATCGGCTGGGCAGATTCGTTTGAAGAGTAACAATTACAAAGATCCTCCACGCATTATACCCAATTACCTTGCTGACCCAGCTGACATGGAGAGCATGTTGCATGGCATTCGTTACCTGGAACGCTTGGAGCGTACTAAGGCATATCGTGCTGTTAATGCTACCCTCCTGCATATACCTATAGAAGAATGTGATAAATTGAAATATAGGAGTGATGATTATTGGCGTTGCTACATTAAATACTTTTCCACAACCGTTTATCATATAACAGGCACTGTAAAAATGGGTCCACCCACCGATGCCACCACCTGTGTGAATACTCATCTGCGCTTGCATGGCACTTGGAATGTGCGTGTGGCAGATGCAAGTATTATGCCCGATGTGGTCAGCGCAAATACAAATGCAGCAACAATTATGATTGCAGAACGTGCAGCAGACTTCATAAAGGCTGATTGGGATGCGTTGGAGTCGATGGGTTAAATGTGTCCAGCGAACACCAGCGGTCACTAAAGCGAAGAGCGGTAAAGCAATAAAGTAGATTAACAATATTAATATATATAAATGTATATACACTTTTATATGCTTACTAGTGTTCTCATTTATTTTGGAGCGATGACCCATTTAATTGTTGATAAGGTTTTTTGTTTACAAATTCAATTTCTTTCGCCTGATAAGGAATCCATTGTGAATGAATGAAACGATTGGGCGAACAAATAGACATGATGTTGCCATACGTTCAATTTAATTTCACATTTTTTAAAAATTGGTCTTATCCAACGATAAATGGCGCAGACTGTGGGTATTACTTTTTATTGCATGAGTAGACTGAACTCAGGTTCTGTAGCGGTTTGCCAACCCGCTTAGGAACAGGCTACATCAGTCTAAACGAGCTGTTTCGACGGGTACGAACCAGAGGGAGAGGAGGTTTGGATGAGTTGGTTTTAGAGGGCATGAAAAGAGGTGGTTAGCGTCGTGCGGAGACTCGTTGCATGCAGGACATATGTTAGGTATGTCGAATGGAACCAGATTTTATCCGGTCACCCTTTTGACGACCCAACCCCGTTTAGGTCAGTAGGTAATATTAGTCTAAGTGCTATTCGCGATTCGGCGTAGTCGGATAACGGAAAGTGTATTACTTCATCATCTATTGAAAATCCGGCTTCAGCATATCCATGTGTTGCATATCCGCTACCTTTCATCTCTTTGAGCTCTATATTATTGTTCTCCGGTCATGAATTTTGCATACTCACGCATTTCAGAATATTTTTTCTGTTTGCAAAAGCGTCTTGCTTCTCTCTTTAGCACTCCATAGCTAACCCGCTCTAACGTTATTTGGTGCATTCCAACGATGTGTTTTCAGCGTTTTTACCTAGTCTCCTTTAAAAAAAAATTTCTATGGCAACACCACGCACTTTGAATTCTTCGACAAACAGCTGCTTTTTTCGCCGTAACTTACGATGTCGCCATAATTTCTATTTGCGCTTTCACACCTTCTTTTATTCCATTTTCTTTTGTAGACTTTCGCTTTGTAGCGAAAAATTTGTCAGCTGCTCCTCTTTTTTTCGTATAGAAAACGTCAAATATACGAAACGCCAACGATTTCTCAAAGCTCTGCCAGGAACGCCCCACCGTTTTGCTAGTTTTGCCTGCCCGGAAAATGCAACACCGGGTATAATTCACTTTCAGTCTTGCTGTCATTCTCGCAGCAAACTCGATTTTTGGATTTTGGCAGGAAAGTTACAAGACGGAATTGTTTTTTTTTTGATAAATTTTCATATATTCACATTGTTAGAAATTTCTATTTATTTATAACAATTTTTTTTTTCAAATACACGTGAAATAAAATTTAAAAAAATTCCATAATATTTCGGTCGACAGCATTGGAAGCAGTGAAATAAATAAATAAATTTTCTTGTGCAAAATTGTTTGTATGTCGATGAATAAGAGCAAAACTTTCATGAGTACTGTTTGACGTGAATTGAAAAATTTTCGTATTCTGTTTTGGACAAAAACGCCAGCTTCCTGCTTTCCTGAACAACGGGAGCAGATCGCGTTTACGGTGTGTCCTAGTGAAGTTAACGATTTTTTTTGTTAATTTTTTTTTTTTAATTCTAATAAGAAAATTTGTATCGTGAAAACTTCTGCGGTGGAGTACCAGAAACTCACTTGTTGGAATAGTGGGGCTTCGAGGCGAAAGAAGTGCCCAAAAAGTGTTGTGAAATTAATACCTCATAAACGTTTTAAAATCACCATCAGACGTACGAGTCAAGTGCGACAATCAGCACAATCAAGCGAAACAACAGCAACAATAACCACAGCGCATAAAGCAGCTGCCAGGAACATACGAAAAACGAAATTTACAAGAAAAATTGCGCCAGTTCGTCAAAGTAAATCAAAAATCCGGCGACACAGAAAGCCGGAATTTAGGCAAGTCAGGAAAAAAATGGAAAAGAAAGCACATAAGTCCGCTCGAAATGGCAACATAATACCACATTGTGGCGGTGGCATCGGTATCGCTGCCAATACCACTGGCGGCTCTACAAAGGAGCGTGCACATGCTATAAATGCCTCAACCATTAATAGTTTTAGTAGTGGCAGCAAGCAACGTAGTAGCAATTCGAGTCATCATTATCACGCACATCACGGACATACTGCGGCTAGTCATCAGCATCAGCTTAATACACATAGTCAAAAACAACAGCAAACGCAAGTGCAGCACGCGGCGCTACATGCGGCTAGTCCAGCACTAATGCTTGCTGTCGGCAAGGCGACTACCGAATCCTCCAAAAATACGAAAGTCACAGGCGCACATATCTCCAACGCAATGGATCACGTAGCGGCAGTACTATCGACAGTCAGTCCCAAGTTGACATCCACCACAGCGGCAACGACGACGACAACTACAACGGCGATGCGCAACAAAAATGAAGGTAATTACGCTGGAAGCACATGCTATGTACATACATACATACCTAATTCTCGTTAGCTAAGTGTGATTATTATTAACTTGTTTGACCGTCAATAAACGACGAGTGTGAAAAGTTTGTTAGCAAATATTTTGAAAATAATAAAATTTAATAACAAATATGCATCTGTATGCAGGTGCTAAAAAAATTAAATTTTTTATGTAATTGCAATATGTGTAATCGGTTTTGTTAGACGTAAACGTTTAATATTGTGTTTGTAGTCTGAAAAAAAAAAATTTTCGCACGAAATAAATAAAATATATTGGACATATCACTAATCATAGTATCCAAAGATTATAAGCGAGATAGTAAACACTTTCAAAAAAAATTATGATAATAAATAATAAATATGTATGTATGTTTGGATTTTTGTAATGGCATATGAGATTTACATTTCCTTATCACGCTCGTTTGGAGTGTGTGTTGAAAAAATAAAATAAAAAAGTAAAAAATGTGATAAAAATCGACCTTTGTTAAGGTTGTTGTACGCGACTACTAGACAAGTGGAAAATTGTTTTTTTTTTTTATGAAAGGAAAAAAGTTTCAATTTTTAAACTATTTGCAAAACTACTTTTGCTGATTAGCTAGAAGAAATATATATTTTTTTTTAATTTGATACTGTTTTTTTTTGCATACATATGTATGTATGTATGTGTGTACCTACGCTAATTTCCTATTCGTCAACAGTTTTTTTTTTATAGAAAAATTAGTTAATATGCTATAAATAGCGTGTGCCTATAAATTTTTAAGCAATACATTTATGTTTTTATATGTGTATTGGAAATATATTTCCAGTATTACAAAATTAGCATAATATATGTGATATATAAAAAATCTATAATTAACTGAAAAAAATAAAAGTACTTTCTATGCGCTGTCGCCGCATGCGAGCACATACAAATGTACATATGTACCTACAACTCTAATCAATAATAACATCAATTATTCAGCTGCGTATTACTATTTCAGCACTATTGATCAAATTATTATTTATTACACACACACACACACACATTGCATGCATTATATATTTTAACACACGTGTGTGTCTTTAAAATTGATTATTTCATTTATTTAATTGTTATTTGTTTATACATTTGTATATTTTTTATAGAGGCTATCAACGATTTACGTCAACGCATTCCTGAAATCGAAAATATATTCGATGTACACAGTCGCATTGGTAATGGCACCTTTAGTACGGTACTTTTGGGCACACTGAAGAAGGAACGGGAATTACCTGAACATTTGCGTCGGAAATTTGCCATTAAACATCACATACCCACCAGTCATCCGGATAGGATAATGAAGGAGTTGCAGTGTATGGCGAAAATTGGGTAAGTGAAAGGGGGATTAAACAGTTTGGAGGGAATAAATTGTAAAAATAAAAGCAAAATGAGGTTGTTGGTAGACCGAGGAGCAAGATTTCTCGACTCATGCAGCAAGGAAAATTCTTGTGTTCTGGAAGAAAGCTACTGAATTGAGTTACTTTGCCTTTATTTTATTTTTTTCTAACTTCTTGACAAAAAATACAACAATATATAACAAATAAAATAAATATAATAATAAAAACAATAAAAATAAAAGTATAAAAAATAAAAAAATCAGATAAACCAAAGTAAATTAAAATTAAAATACATATATATGAATGTTAAAAAATATTAAGAATAAAAATAAACAAAAAATATATAAATAAATGAATAAACCAATATTTTATAAAAAAAATTAAAAATTAGAATATAAAAAATTAAGAAAAATAAATTATTAAAAAAGAAAAAATATATAAAAAAGATTAAAAAAAAAAATTGTAAAAAATTTAATGTAAAAAGATACATATAAAATTACATTAAAAAATATAAAAATATTTGAAAATGTGAAATGGTATACAAAATATTTAAAAATATAAAACAGTACGCAAAACTTAAACAAAAATATATCAAAACAATAAAAAATTCTAAAAATTAAAATTGTATGTAAAAAATATAAAAAATTAAAAAGATAATAAAAATATAAAGAAATATAAAAAATATAAAAAAATATAAAAATAAAATAAAAATATATAAAAACTAAAAAAAAATATAAAAAAATAAAATATAAAAATTAAAAAAATATAAAATTAAAAAAATATAAAAATTAAAAAAAAATTCAAACAATAAAGTATACCATAAAATAAATAAAAATATATAAAAAAATAAAAAAAAAAAAAATTAAAAAAAAAATTTTAAAAAAATAAAAAAATAAAAAAAAATTTTAAAAAATAAAAAATATAAAAAAAATTTTAAAAAATATAAAAAAATAAAAAATATAAAAAAATAAAAAATATAAAAAAATATAAAAAAATATAAAAAAATATAAAAAAATATAAAAAAATATAAAAAAATATAAAAAAATAAAAAATATAAAAAATAAAACATATAAAAAATATAAAAAAATATAAAAAATATAAAAAAATATAAAATATAAAAAATAAAACATATAAAAAATATAAAAAATATAAAAAAATATAAAACATATAAAAAATATAAAAAATATAAAAAAATATCAAAAACATAAAAAAATATAAAAACATAAAAAAAAATAAAAAAAAATAAAAAATAAAAAAAATATAAAAAATATAGAAAAATATAAAAAAATATAAAAAATATAAAAATATAAAAAATACAAAGATATTAAAAAACAAAAAAATAAAAACCATAAAAAAATAAAAATATTAAAAAAAAAATAAAAAAATAAGAGATATATATTAAAAAATTAAAAATATAAAAAACTAAAAAATATAGAAAATTAAAAATTAAAAAAAATACAAAAAATCAAAGTAAATAAAAATAAAATAAAAATATATAAAAATAGTGAAAGTATATTAAAATAAAATAATATATAAATATAAATAAAAAAAATAATGCAAAATTTATAAAAATTAAAAACTTTTCTCTTAAATGCGTGAAGAGGCTTTTATACAAAACAGCCATAGAAAGTCGTCAACTGAAATTTTCAGAAAATGTCTATAAATAAATACACCCCTTTGTTGTCTATTTTCATGGAATTTTGATGTTGAGGCTAATTTCGCAAAAATTTCGCTTGAAAGAAAATGTTTCATCAGATTTTTTTTCAAAATTTCTATGCTATTGCTATTATTAGAAATTCGGAGCAAAAGCAAAAAAAGGCCGCTCGAGGGAAAAGCAAAAATAAAAAATGTAAAAGATGAAAAAAATGTGTGGTTCTCATGTTTTAAATAAGTTTCCAATTTTTTCTATTTTTTTTTTTCAAATTTATAATTATTTTGTAAGTCTTCTATTTCATTTTAAATTTTTATTATTATTATTTTTTTATTATGTTTAAACAATTTTTTAAAATTTGTCTTATTTTGCTACTATTTTTAATAATACTTTTTTAATGTTTTTAAAATTGAAAAAAAATTATTTTTTTATTTCTTATTGGTTTTTTAATTTAATTTTAATTTCGTTTAATTTTATTTTACTTACTTATTTTTAGTTTTGAATTTATATTTTTTTTTATTTTTTTAAATTAGATTTTTTTATATTTTTCAGTTTTTTTTGTTAGTAGAAACTGTGAAAAAAAAATTCCCACTCACGCGCCCATTTGTTGACGTCGATCAACAAGCAAATATGCAATTCGAATTTAATTATACTATATGTATTGATGTATGTCTGTCTGTATGTCTGTATGTTGTGCGCTTATGACGTATTTTGGCAATTTTTTTTTAGCACCAAACTCAGAGATTTGCGTTATTTAAATATATGTACATACAAACGAGTACATACCCATATACATACATATACATATATACCTATATGCAAAACAGTAGGAGTACAACACATTCCTTTCTTCGGACGCCGGCTTGACGTTGAGTTCATAAAACTTTCACAATTCTGGGTCCAAAATGCATGTACATATGTATGTATGTATGTGGTGTTGTTGATGGGCATCTGCTTACAAATGCGCATACAAATGGACCTACATATATGTATGTATACATATATCAACCAATATCGCCACAGTGCGCTCATTTTATATGCGAGTCCATTGTCAAAACCAACAAAACTATTTTGCGAAAACGCAAAACCAACACCAGCGCCACCCCACAGCCCCACACGGTCCACCCACGCCTTAAACCGGCAGCGAGCACGCTCATAATTACGTACAAAGTGGGCATAAGTCGCCGTCTACTGCTGATAGGTTGTGCTAGTGGAGTTAGATGTTGTTGACGATGTTTGTTGTTAGTGTGCTTGTACTATTGATGTCGCGTTGCGGTCAATCGATCCATCACCACCACTGTTGCCGCTGACGTAGTATAATTTTCTTTAATATTGCTCAATAAAAGCACAATCAGCTTGCTAGCAAGCGGCGCTACACTTCCTCCGTGCTACGTAACCGGTGTCTGCATATGTAGCCGCCTCAGCATTTTGCGTAAATTACAAAATACATCGATGTGTACTACATTATGGTGTCGGTATTGTTGTTATACTCGCCTCCGCTCCGCTCCGCTTGTCTCGGCCTCGGTCTCGGTCTCAGTTTCGTATCGTGACGTCTCTTCTTGTCTCGGTTCTTTTCTTGCCTCGTCTCAGTCTGCGCGTGTTGGATTGTACTAGTCTACCGCTGCGTAGGTGTGTGTGTGTGTGTGTGTGACCATGTAACCTTCACCTTCGCTGAGCTCCAGCAAGGTTGCAGTTATTATTGCTGGTTTTATAGAATTCCAGCGCTATACACAGACACACATAAATAAGTATTTGTTTGTATATATGTATGTATGTTTGCACAAGTCTGCTACGCCTTTCTTCGCTCTGTGCTCGACATTGAATTGATTTAAATAGTATTGTACTTTGTTTGGTATTTATTTTATTTGTCTATATGTATGTGTGTATGTACATCTTTGATAGATAGCGCACTAATAATATACATACATAGGTATGTATGTACATACATAGCTAAATGTACGTCACAGCTTTATAGGTTGGACGTCACTCGCTAATTTATTTCTATTCATCAACTCATTGCATGACTATTTTGCCTAACGAGTCGACTTTCCCATCGAACTGCCGCCCTTGCCTGCCCGTTCGTCCGTCCGTCCGCTCGTCTGCTTAACGGTTGTGAGCCACCTGTACATGCGACAAACGTAGCGTCTCAAACGTCAACGAAACCATATCAAAGCCCATCTTCAGGTGCTGGGGCGACCCCAAAGTGCTTAACACCAGCCCAGCGCCTGCCTGCTCCGAGCTCGCTACCTATGTACATGCATATCTGCAGTTCAATATTTGCTTTAGACATTTGTTATACAATTTGTATTGTGTATGAGTAGCTCTGTATGTTTTTGTTGGCTGTGTCTGTCTGGGCCCCTCGTCGTCAGTGCGATGCGCGTTTGGCCGTTGGGGGTGGTGGCGCGGCGTGTGGTGGCGGTGCGCGACGGTAGCGACGTGACGTCCAATCGCGCTTCCTCTGTGAAACTGCCACTCACTCACTCATTCACACTCGGTGTTGGTTGGTGTTGTTGTTGTTGTTGTGGTTGTTGTGGTTGTTGTTGTAGCTCATTGTTGGCTTAGGTTTATTTATACACGCCAAAAATTTTTATTTGCGTAAATAACGGCAGGCAGCGATCGCGTACACTTCGCCCGCCTCTCGCCTGCTCGTCTGCTCGTCTGCTCGCCTTCACTCCGTTGATAATTGCTAATTTTCGTTGTGTATTTCAATTATTAATATTTATTTTATTATTATTTTTTCACATTTTGTGACGCACTAAACGCATTGCTCTTCATGAGGCTGTCAATTATTTAGTTAACCCAAATTTGTTTTGGGGTCGCATAGAAACTGAGCGGGTGGCTTCTTAATTGACAAACCGCCTCGGCGCGTCCATACGTCAAGGCTTACTTGAGAGAGGGGGAAAGTGAGGGCGAGAAGAACCCTCCACGTTTCCACAAAGCCACACCTGTAAGATAACCCCTCAACTCTGAGTTTACACTGCTTCCCTTATTCTTTGTATATACCTACATATATACTCGTAAATCTACCATTACTCATTAACTCATCTTTCCTCTCCTCCCCACAGCGGCACGAACAACGTCGTCGGCATCAACTGTTGCATACGCTACAACGAATCGGTCGCTTTCATCATGCCCTATCTGCAACACGATCGCTTTCACGATTTCTTCAACAAAATGGATCTAGCCGAGCTGCAACACTACATGCGAAATCTGCTCATCGCGCTGCGTCACGTGCACAAATTCAATGTCATACATCGCGATGTGAAGCCCAGCAACTTTCTATATAATCGCCGTAAACGTCAATTTCTACTCGTCGACTTTGGCTTGGCACAACAAGTGTTTACGACACAGTTGCCCACGAGTGCGCTGGAGTCCGGCTGTGAGCAGTCGAATGCGCCGCCCGCCTTGACAACAGCTGCGGAGGGTAAACGTCCGCGCGATGGTGACGAGACGATGTCTAGCAAGACAATCGATGGCTCGAATGGCAGCGTCGCATCGTGCGACGCCTATGGTGGCACCAAACGTCTGCGTTGTACCGCGCCGCCGCAAGCTGAGCAAGAGCTCGTGGGCAGTGCTACACCACATGCGCGTGGCGCTAATAGTTGCATTGTCGGCGGCTCGCCATTTAAAATGCCACTGAAACAATTGAATGAGATTACCGGCGCGGGTTGCAATAAAAGCGGCACTTCAGCATGCGCGGCGCTGGCGGGTGTAGCGTCCAGTAATAATGCGCATCAGAACAACAACGCAGCTGGTGGAAATGGCATTTGTGAGCCGCCGCTGGGTCGACAAGTGAAGTCGGCCATATTGGGTGGCGGCGCCGGCGGCGGTGGCAGTCCGGCAAGCAGTCGCTTTCATCAGAAGTTACGCCAGAGCGCTGGTTGTGCGCGCAATCCGAACAATAACAACAACAACAACACGCAGGAATCTGCTACTGGCTCGAACGCGGCCGCCGCCGCCGCCGCCACCGTTGGTGGTGCTCAGTGCGCGGATAACAACAATGCGGCGAACAGATACAATACCAATCGTAACCTGAGCGTCGCCAATGGTCCAAAATGTGTTTGCTATGGCAATCCGCAGGTGTGCAATATGTGTCTGGTGAAAAAGGAAATGCACGCTTCACGAGCCGGCACACCAGGCTATCGGCCACCCGAAGTGTTGCTCAAATATGCGGACCAGACGACGGCGGTGGACATTTGGGCAGCAGGCGTCATATTTCTCTCCATACTCTCATCGGTGTATCCCTTCTTTAAAGCGCCGAATGATTTTGTCGCACTCGCTGAAATGGTAACGATATTCGGTGATAAGACCATACGCAAAACTGCCTTCATACTCGACCGTTTGGTGACGCTCAGCCAGAAGACAAAACCGCTCGACCTGCGTAAACTCTGTGTACGCTTTCGCAATCGAATCAAATTCAGTTCGCCGGAGTTGCTAAAGAAATACCAGAGTACGGATGGCAGCTGTGAGGTGTGTCGCAACTGCGATCAATTCCACTTTAACTGTTTGTGCTCGGAGAGTAATTACATCACAGAACCACTGGACGATTATGATCCATTCCCGCCAAGCGCCTACGATCTACTCTACAAACTGCTCGAAGTCAATCCACTACAACGCATCACTGCCGAGGAGGCGCTCAGACATCCATTCTTTAGCGAGACCAAAGCAACTGCCATGGCAGGCAATAATAATGTGCAAGGCGATGCAATTGCCGTCGTCGATTCGGCGCAGAAGAAGAGTGCGCGTGATAAAGTGGAGCCTTGAAAGTTGCCTAAACGTCGTAGTAAAAAGCGCAAAACCAAAGGGAGAGAGAAACCAAAAGAAACTGGCAGTTAGTGTGTCGATTGAAAAGCGTAAAAATTGTTGTTATTGTTTTTTATTATTATTTTATACGAAATTCACATACAAATCATCGAGCTTGTGCCACGAACTCAGTACAACGGGCAGCTTCAGGCGCAGCTGCTGATGGCGCTGCTTGAGTAACGGCACCCAAAACGCCTTGTTAAATTTATACGACCCTAAAATCGTATTTATGGTATATACATATGTATTTAAAATTATTAGTATTTTTTTTTTTTTGGGCGAATTCTAATTTTGAAACTCAACAATGCCGATGATGTCTGTATGAAGAAAATTTTTACAAATATGTTTGGAAAATTGTGTATCATAGTGTAGTAGTGTTTTATATATATATATAACATACTTGTAGTATAGAAAAAATATATTTTTCAAAATCATGCAAAAAATGCGTTGATTTTTATGAACAAAAAAAAAAAAAAACATAAACATGTGAACCAGTTACCTCTTCGGCCCGCTTAGCGGTCGGTGGCGCTTCGTAAAGTACCCAGTTACAAATATTTTGTATTTATAAAAAAAATGCAATTAATATATTTTCTTTTTTTTTTTGTAAGCATTTTTTTGTAAAATATGCTTTAATTTGTTTAATATTTATTTTTGTTGTATTTAGTTAAAATTTGCGCTTATTAAATTTTAAATTATTTATAATTTATTGAGTATTATTATAGAGAGAGAAAAAAATTAGAAAACAATTATAACGGTAAACATTACATAGTTTTAAATTTTTATCTATGCTTTCAATACAGCTAACTGTGCAATAGTTTTAGTAAATATATATTTAATATTAGAAACTGTATGTATGTAAATTTGCGTTTGTTGTGTGATTTAGTATATACATACATAAATTATGCTTAATAGTAAATATACTAATTAAAAAATATTCTTGTATTACCAAACATATGCCAGTTTTTGTTTCATAGTTTTGTTGTTTTTTTTCTGTATTTTATTATATAGAATATTTGGTTCAACGCTGCTATGTAGTTGTAATAAATTTTTGAAAATTTGAAAAATTTGGGTTTCTGCTAAATTTAAAAATTATTTACAAATTGCGACTCGCAGAGTTGGCCAATAAGCTAGTCTTGCGTTGGGGAAGCATACTTTTAGGCGCTAGACGATGTGAATACTAAAAAATCCAAATTTTCGGTAAAAGAAAATTCCAAAACCTTTAAGATTTTTCTTTAATCAACTAATATTATTAAAAAAAGGCTCATTAACTTCTTACATTTTTTTAACTAATAGAATCGTAAAGAAATTTTGTGTTAAACTATCGAAACACCATTAATTTGGGCACAAAAAGTAATTTAAAAAATTTAAAGCATACTTTTAGGAGCTTAAAGATATAATGCTACAAAATAAAACTCTCAAATCACTCTCTCTCAAACAACAACCTAAAACGTACAAACCTTTAATTTTAATGATGTCGAGAAAACTTAAAATTTTCTCTAATTCTCCTAGGCTAGTTTGATACTGTAAAATCCAAGTTGGAAAATCACTTTTTTCGTCAAAAATGAACCAGACACCTCTTTAGTCAACAAATGGGACGAAAAGTATAAAAAACATTCCAAATTGAATTTGCTATTAAAAACTGAAACCAGCCAAAAATGTTCCAATTATCTTAAGCAATGAAAACTCCATCAATTTGCGTCCAAAAAGTAATTTCACAGACAATGTGTAGCATACTTTTCGGCGCCCAACTGCAAAGAATACCTAGAATATTGTTTTTGCAGCAAAAGCAACATACAAATATAAATACACTCATTTATTTTCTTAAAACTAATTATTTTTTTATTAATAACGCACTAATCCGTGCGTTAATCCTTTTCTTTTTTAAAATTTAATGCTTCATTTGTTTTTGTTGTGTAAAGGCAAATACAAAAACTGGTTTACTTCCATAACTTTTTGGGTATATGTTATTTAAGTCTCCATTTTTTGTACTTTCCGCTTCGATTTCGGCGCTTCATCCTCCTCCAATTTCTCTTGTACAAGTACACGTTTACCCTTCTTTACTTCCTCCTTCGACGGTTGAGTTCTCATAACACGTTTCTTCGGCGCCTTATAACTACCCTGACCAGCAGCACGTTCGGCTTCTTCCACTGTATAAGGTTCCATTTCCAAAGCTTTTAAGCGACGCTTATGCACTTTGGTACGGAAGTGCGCTTGCATGGCATGATCATCGATGAAATATTTAGCGCAATGTACACAATAGAATTGCGCAAAACCCGGCTGATCAAGATCGACTTTCTGATTGATAAGTTCTGCCGACTGTGTACGCAAATCCTCGTCAATTTGATCGAGATCACGTCTCCGGCTGCGTACACGCCAGCGTCGACGCAGATGTGTGTCACCGGAGTGCATTTTCTTACGCTTCTGTACCATACCCATTGTGCGGCGGAGTGTTTATGCTTTTTACAAGTGTTGATAAATATAAAATGCTAAAAATAAAGTAAACTTATTAATATATTTGCTGCTTTTAAATTAAAATTAAATTATAATCACCAAATAAATTGCGACTTGAGTTGAACACGCGTTTTTGTTTTTATACCGCACACACACGCATTCGTACACGTTAACATATGATTTTGACAGTTGCGCTTACATGACATACTTCGAGCCGCAATCACCATAGTTAGTGATAAGATTATTTGTTAACGAATATTGTTTGATTCAACACTTTGGACAAAAAAGATTTTTCAAGTTTATGTATTTATTTAATTTCATGAAATAAATATATATAAAATGTTTAACAAACAAACAAAACACATACATTTCACTATGCCTACCATTCACAATAGACAACTGCAATCATTCTCTTGGATCATCAGCTGGTCGCATTGTGAACTATGCACCCGCATTGGCCTGCTGTTGGAGCAGAGCGCCACAAAGTTGTCAATTGGTCGAAGAGCATTCAAGTGATTGGTTATGTGATTTGAGTTCATTGTAGCTAAAATTGAAATAGTATTTTGTTGTTGGCGAGAAAAGATTAAGTAAGCATAATTATTTGGAAATATATAAAGCAAAAGCCAAAAGTTGTAACAAATAGCAGTCAGTGCCAAGTGTATTTCCATATACACGTATGCGAAAGTGTTTGGAAGAAAGTATATTTTGGTGCGAATTTCGTATGAGTGCACAGTGTTAATTTAATCTTAAAGAAATAAATATTAAGTAAAACGTTGAACGTTCATACAAATGATACAATTTAATTGGTTATGAGTACATACATTCCAATAAAGTGCATTCAACTGTCGCAGAAACCAACTGCGACCTAGTTGAACCAACAGTAAACACATCAGCTGGTGAAACCATAACAACTGCAGTTGTCTACTATTTGGTCTTCCATCTTCTCATATCGCTCCAACGTTGTTAGCGCAGCTAAAGTGGTAAGTACGATACAGTTGGACGGCATGAATGCATTTTTATACTGCCCGCAAATAGAAATATGCTTATCAGCAGCGCTTATCGGCTTTTACACCAAACACTTTTTACTGCCTACGCTTATTTCATAAAATTTAAGTCAGTCTCAATTAATATTAATATAGTTAATATGTACAAATTATTTGCTTTATGACTTCGCCATTTCACACTGCAGATTTAGTACACGCTAATGGATAGGTTGGTTTTTTGAGTGATGTAACGCGTCAGCGAACCCCAGCAATCATTGATATGTGTATAAACACATTTGCATGAAGCAGTTGAGTGTGACAATGTATTTATTTATTTATTTACTATCTAGTACCAGCTACCAGCATATATTTATATACATACATGCGAGAATATACATTCGCGCTTCGATAGCCATAAATATTGCCAACGTTGAGTCGTGGCATGGAGCAATGAATTGAGACAAAAATCCCATCATTGTCTAAGCATCAACAACCAGTTTTCGATTTATGAATGTTTGGTTTTTGCAAATACATTATCGCATACCTACATACATACATACAATTACTGGAGATGTTGACTATTTCACGAATTGTCGAGGGAGAGGAACAAATTTAAAACTAGTTAACCGGAATTACAGTTGGCGAATCGCTAATTGGTGGAGATATAATGTAGGAATAAATTTACATTAATCCATATGAACCGCCAAAAGTATACTTATATGCATACATATGGTATATCTATAACATTTCATTAGAAATTTGTGATTACCAACATATCGACTTACCAACGGCACATCAACTTAATTGTGTGGTTTTTGAACTTACTGGCTTTCTAGAAATTATTGTTTTGTTTGGTTCTCTGTTTTTATAAATTTAAAATATGCGCAACAGGTTGTTATGGCAGGCAGAAGCAGCGCAATACATACGTATAAAAAATTGATATTAAATTTTCAAAAGTCATAGTATGTGTGTTAAAATCCACCAGCACTTAGATAATTGTTCATAAAATATGTGTAATCTAATATACAGTTACGTTTATTTATTTGTTTTATACCGCTTAAACCGCTAAAATTACATTTAACTAGAAACTGATTTGTATGTATGTATTTATGTGCATTTATTTCATTACCTACGTACGTTTTGATACCGAGTTAGAGCGTAATAATAATATTATTGTTTCAGGTGAAGGCAAAATTTTTCAAAAATAGTTTGCATAATTTGTTTGCTTTTTTGCTTTGCAAAATTTTAGAACAACAATAGAAAACTATACTTTTTTTATAAAAAAAAAATATGATACAAATAATCGGTGGTTTAGTAGAACGCTGATTTAATTTTAAAATTCCTGTTTCTATTTTCAATATTTGTTTATCTTATTAAATAAAAAACAAGCGAACGCATCGTTTTTATATATATATGTACATACAAAAGTATGTATGTATGTATTTGTTTGAGTTTAATAAAACATATTTTTAATTCCAAACGTTGTGCCTTTCATGATTTGTTGTATTAAATTGACGTATTAAATTCCATACCACATATGATAAGAATGTAGTTGGTTAAGTAATCACATCAAATACACACATACATACATAATTTACCGAGTATGCAGAAATAAAAATGTTTACATTCATTTTTTTTCATTTTTGGGCAATAAATTACTATTTCCCTGCAAGGCACTAAATGTAGCAAAATCGATAGTTATCGATAGTCGATATTTATTGTTTGCTTCAAAAAGCTGACGCGCCATTCACCGTTCATTAAATTTGTGCCGGCGTAGTTTACATGTTTTGTGATTGGTTTTTAACTTTGTTTTAGAGCAAATTGTTGAATTATAGGCGTTTTTCTGCAGGCAAATGTCTATACATACGTGTACATACAAATACAAGAATAAATGTACATAATTAGCAATGTATTGCAATCGACTTACAGTCTTTAAATGAAGCATACACTTGTAAACACCACAATCACAAGCATATATATGTATGTACATATGTATGTGCACTTTTCCTGCATTTCCATACATATAGAGTGCAAACCAAATTTATTAAAAGCCTTGCCACCAACCGCCAGTGTCAATGCCAAATTCCAACGCGCCGCCATAGACGATGCGCCGGACATTGATGGACGCATAATTAATAAGCAAATGAACGCGTAGCTAATTACCGCTACTATTGCAAAGCGATCAGTCAGTTTTTCGCTAATTAATAAATCAATTTTTTATACATCTGTACATACATATGTGTGTTTGATTACCGGCAGTTGGCGGTATTGAATTCCAGCAGGCTTGGCAGGCCGGCAATGAGGTGTTAACGCAATAATTGTGTGTAATGCGCATTAATAAAATAAAATAAAATAAATGAAAATGAAATGTAACCACAAAAGCAGCTGCAGCTTCAATTACAATTAACTCTCGTATTTGTTTACCAAAAAAAAAAAAAAAAAAAAAAAAATATAAGATATCAAATTTCATAACCGGCGACGGCAGAACCAAGTTGTATTGCATTTGTTATTATTATCAATTATATGCAGAATGTAAACTTACGCTTGTTATTGCGTATAGGCCATGCGCGCAGCTGCTTTCCGTTTGCATTTACATGCATATATGATGTGCCTATACACCTGAGAAATTTTAAAAAGATAGCGAGCTGAGGTAAA
This sequence comes from Ceratitis rosa, assembly GCA_037013455.1. Taxonomy (NCBI): domain Eukaryota; kingdom Metazoa; phylum Arthropoda; class Insecta; order Diptera; family Tephritidae; genus Ceratitis; species Ceratitis rosa. Next base: position 4,500,973 of record JAWMAG010000065.1, read on the forward strand.
ACGAAAAAGGCCTGAAAAGAAAATTTTGCCCTTTAAGCCGTTAGTAAATCGCTGGAAGCGCAGCAAAGTCACGTTGCTTGACGTTTGGCACACAAATCACGAATGTTGCAACAGTTGCAGTAAATATATTGCCATATAATGCACATGCATACATACATATGTATATATACCTACATACGTGTATATTCATTTTTACACACACAACGCCAAACGCCCTTCGCACTAACATTTAGACAGCAGACAAATTCGAAAGGAACAATTAATTTGGAATTCATACCTGTCTTTTTGTTGCAAATCTAGCTTTATAGAAAAAAATTTATCATGCGGGCAAAAGTAATTTTTTCAAATCTTGCTGAATCGCCAACTAACGGTAATAGTGCTGCAAATGTGCTGAATTATAGATGTGATGTAGTATACATATGTACATACAAATGTATATGCACTAGTGTTAGTGCAACACCACGTATACGTAACATTTCTGAGCACAAATACACACATGGATACATACATAACATAGTACAAAGAAAACTGCATAAGTTTGTATGTAAGTATATAAACGCACAGCTCAGCTTGCGCCTTCCTCAATTATTTATTACCCAATTTTGTTAAGACTCACATACACAAATTCACATACATACATACATGTATATGGTACATATTTTTTAGCTGCTCATTTGCTGCGCAATGCATTTTTGCCCAATACAATTTTGCTGTTTGACTAGGTTTTCGTTTATTACCGCTACCACCACCACCTCTGCGTGTATGTATTCACTTGGGCGATATTTTTATCTCATCACATGACTGTTGTTGCTGCTACTGTTACTGCTTTGCTTCTACTTCTGCTTCAGCTTCGCTGGCATGACTGGTTTCAAGGCGAACCACTTGCCAGTCGCCACGCGGACTTAGTAAATCGCGCTTTTGGTTAGCTGAAACTAAGATTTTTATTAGCTAAAATGGGCTAATGAGTTGGGCAACAATATGGGCGGTAGAAATAAGTTAGCCAAAAGCAATTAAGTAAAGATAGACAATATTCATTGCACAACCGTGTGAGAAGTAACCTAAATTCTTTCAATTGAGGGTTTATTAAAATATTTCATTCACATATTCCAAAGTTTTGCACCAAAACCGAGCCGAATTGAATTCAAAAAGGCATTCCAGTCGAGTTCTGTACTACCAATACTAAATATTTCCTTAGAACTTGCTCGAAAAGAGGGGAACAGAAATAGTTGGTGTGTCTAACGTTAGACTACTCAAAAATCTTAGAGAGTTGCAAGCCACCGCACCATTGCAGTATATTCCAGTTCGAAATCTCAGCTGTCCTGGAAGCTGGAAAACTTATTGGAAACGTATACTCGGGAAGAAAGGTCTTCAACTTCAGTGAGGTGCAAAGTTCGAACATGACAAACTTGCAGATCTATGCAGAATATAGCTAAAGACAACAGACATTCCCTCGTACAAGTCTCTGCTCGCAAAGGCAAGACGTAGATACTGTTCTTTGTTCAAGACTCCGGCCACTGAGACATATGTAGATACTGTTATTTGTTCAAGACTCTGTCCGCTGAGCCATAGTAGAGACTGTCCGCCGTTCAAATTCACGGTCACAGAGACTTAAATACTATCTCTCGTTTAAGGCTGTGATCATAGTGAGATAGAGGAATTGCAGTCCAGGGACTGAGTATGCCTCTCGCTACTTGAGGAATTCATTTACAGACAGCCTGTGTTATGATGGAAACAAAACGCGTACTGTCGTAAGGTCTAAGATGAGACCGAAGAGGGTCGTATAGCTTAGACTCTCTGTGAAAGGCATGCAGAAAAGCTATGATGCCTTCGGCAAACACTTTTCTCTAACTTAACTGAACTTTTTCAAAAACATTGTACAAGCGACTTTTTTTACGAGTTTGAGATTATACCCTAAGCTCTTAGTTCTCGCTCTCTTTTATAAGATGGCCGAATGATGGAAAATCATTTTCTTCTCACTTTTGTGCTTCACATGAAATAAAAATAAATAATGAAAAAAAAAGAAATGCAAATCTTTCAATCTCCTGAAGTCATTTAAAGTTAAATAAATTGCAAATTGCATAAAGAGAGACTCTGCATTTTTAATTTGGTCAATTACCAGCAGACCTATTGCACAACATCACATGCTAACCGGTATAACCAAGATTCGAACGCGCGTATCCGCATTTAAATTTGACAAAATAGTTCACTGACCCAGAAGCATTGGCAAACGAGCGCACAAGCGTCCAACTACACAATGCAAAAAGAAGAAGTAGAAATATAATAAAAGCACTTTAATTATTGATTGTTTGCGGATTTCACTGACAACATGCGCCGAGTTGTGCACGCATTATAAAGTGAATACAATCAAGTATAATATTTATAAGTGAAAAAAATTACAATTTGCTATGATGAGTTGGGTTAAGTTAAACTGTCCTGTTGTGATGTCAAAATGATGCTGCCATCACACCAATCCCTTCTCTTTTTGTTAAGTGGGTGTTTTCCATGAGATTTCACAGCAAGAGAGAGATAAATCCGCTCTAAGTTGTGTTTCTGCCTACGTTTTTTTGATAATTGACTCGCACATATTGCTGTTTTATTGTTGTGAAGCGATAATATGTTTCAGTTCTGATTTTATTATTCGATAAATTTGAAAATATTTTGCTTAATTCATTTTATTCCTTTTCATGCAATCCACTTCACACAAGAATCTGAAATTTTGAGCTAAGAACATGTAATATCCAAGTTGTAACGTCCGGGATGCGAAAAACACGTATGATTCTTTAATTTAGTTTCCATTGCGCGCAAATCGTTATCGATAAATATTAAATTGATTACAGTCAAGCAATAATGGTGTTGATACACTTGAAGACATTGTATATCTAAATAAGGGTGATTCTACACTTTAATAAAATATGTAATAAAAATAAAAAAGTAATGATAATAGTAATAATATAATATTAATAAATAAACTTAAAAAAAATAATAATGATAATAAAATAATAGTTAAAAAATAATAGCAATTTTAGTAATAATAAAATTTGCCAAAAAATAATAATAAATAAATAAATTAAAAAAGATATTTATAATATTAATTAATAAGTTTGTAATAATACTATTTTATTTTATTTTTATTTTATTTTTATTTTATTTTTATTATTTTATAATTATTAATTATATTAAAAAAATGCAACATTTAAATAAAAAGCACCAAATTGACATCATCCAATTGGATTTTTCATTTTTTTGCACTAAAATCTGCTTATTCACATATATTATATATTGTACATATGAATAAGTGCGCTTAATAGCGCAAATAATTATTGCCAGAGTTGCATAGAAATCTTAAATTAAATTTAATTATACTTGCAAAAGCGTTGCGCACTCGTGCTTAGAAACTAATTTGCACACATTTATCAGAAGATGTTAACTTTTTTACGTTTTTGCAAATTTTATTTTTTTTTTTTTAATTTTAGCTCTTAGACTCGTGTGCAACTTTCTTAATGTGCATTTATTTATTACATTGTAGTATAAGAAAACTCTTATCACTTAATGAGCCTTGTCTGGTGCTGAAAAAGCTTATTTCTTATCACTTGTGACTATATAAATCACAACAAGTCCAACCCGCTCGCGGCGTTAATTTGTATTCTGGTGCACTGGTAGCGTATTTAATTTTTCTTTACTTTTTTTTTTGCAATGCAAACATTTTTTTTAACTTTATTTTTATTTTGTTTTTCTTTTGTTTTTATTTTATTTTTATTTTCTTTTACTTATTTTTCCTTTTTTAAATTTCTTTATATAAATTTATGCTGATAACCTGACAAAAACATTCTGCTCATAAGGCAGTTAAAGCATTAATTAAATCAACCACTAAATCGTTGCATTTATGCCTGCAGCCCCTTGTCCAACCCACAACTCTTTCTCTCTCTCTCTCTCTTTCTCTCTCTCTCTCTCGGTGCAAATATCTCAACAACTTGTGGGCAGGCGATAATTGAAAATTCCTGGCCTTGATAATCAACGCTACCGATAATAAGTATGCAATGATAAGAACAAAAACAAGAAGCGTTGCTAGGAAAAGCATAAAATATGTGAAGAAAACAATAATAAAAATAAACACTTTTACCGTTATTGGCAAATATCGCACTTTAACGGCATTTTCTTCGATTTTCACTTTGCACTCAAGTGCCAAATGCGAGCGCCGAGGCGACAGAAATGGTAGTGTGGTTGGGCTGGAATTTGAAAATTTACATGCCACAAGTGACTGTCCTATGCGAATGTATGTATGTATGTAGATTTGTACTGATATTATATCTAAAGGGTCTCCGAAAAGGGGTTTTACAAATTAATTTCATATTAAAGTTAACTACACTTCAACTTGAACACGTACAACCCCCTATAAAAACAAGAATTAGTGTGTTTTGAGCGTAAAAGTTTTCTACCTCTTTTTCTTAGTTAACGTGGGCACCGTTTACGCAATTGTTTTGGGAATTTTTCTTAATAAAATGCTTGGTACTGCTAAGTGATTTCCCTATTAAAACATAGCACAGTGGGAGGTTAGAGCAAACAACTTAAGCTTACGATGTTTACAAGGCAATTGCATCAAGAAAGAAGGGTATTACTCTATAATAACCCACTTCTTATAAAAAGTCCGGAGGAGTTACAAAAAACACTAGTTATAATATATAGGTACATATATCCCACTTCTGATAAAATATATCTTGCGACGGCTGACTCTCCGAAATATTGCAGTTGTATCTTCGCTAGGAATTGCATGTAATCTGTAAAGAAAAAAAATGAGTTTGAGGTAAAAATAATGATTTTTGTGCTTCTTTGAAATCGAAAATGTAAGTATGTATTTTTTTCTTCATCTTCATCTGCTTATTTTGCACTTTAGTCTGAATTTTGCATTTTGTAAAACCGCCAAGCGCAAGAAATGCTAGTAAGACGTAAAGAAAAGAATAATATACTTAACTGCTTATACAATCTTATTAAGAAGGAAGCCGGTAGCCACCTGCCTACTTACCTACGCTCAACTATGCAGTCAACATGCGCTGAGTTCAAGAAATTTTATTTTTTTTTATTAATTTTTTTTTTGTTTGTTTTTTTGTTTTATTTTCTGCTGTGCTAAAAGAATACACAGCTGCCACAACAGCGAGCATCCATTGTACAAATAAGGTATTTTCAAGTGCACTACACACAGTTATTTGCTTTATTTTTCTTATGATTTTCCATTTTCTTATTCTTTCCTTTTCCCTTTCTTGCGTATTTTGTTTTTTGTTGCTGTTGTGCGTTTTTTTTTTCGTTTTGCGTTTTCGTTTTCTTTTACTTTCCACTTCACTCGTCAAAGTATACAAATATTTTTATCCACTTATCAACCGTCTGTCAGTCGCCGGCAGTTACTGCTGCACTGATTTTGCGCGCGGCGGGCAGGATGGGCCGTTGCTCTAAAGTCTACAAAGTCACATGCAAAGCGGCGAGTTCAAGGGTTTGTTTTTTTGTGCTTTTCTAAATATTTGCGCTTTTTTTTAATTATTTCCTTTTAACTTTAATTTCTTTGCTCACAGCTTGCATTTTGTAATTCACAACCAGTTTATGCATTAATTTTTACATATAAACTTCGGCTTTTTTTCACCTGCTGGTTCCTCTGAGGAATGTTTGTTTGCCTTGCACATTCTTTTTTTTTTAAAGAGAATTCCAATTACTTATGCACACTGTGTGTGATAATCTGAAATTGTTATTTATTGCTTGAAATCATAAATCGGATTTCTTCTTCAACAATTACCCGGAATTTGAAGTAATCTTTGCAGCCATTGCTGATTGCCGTCGACTTTCGCTCTGCTCCCTTATCATATATGTATTCATATTATGTGCAGCTAGCTGTTGGTGTGCGTTATGTACCTATGTATTTGTTTGTATTCTGCAAAATATTATTTATCTAAGAAAACTTGCAATCTCTTTTACAAAATCTGCCGCAGTACATACATATACCTACATACATACTTACATGCAATTATATTTATTTGTCTGCACTTACATATGTATGTGTATGTGTATTTATGTGTGTATATAGATTTTAATTACTTTCTGCTACCATTGCGTATACGCAGCGCATTACGTGCACAGACTGCAATAATGTTATATATACATACCTATATGTAGGTATGTACGTGCATATGAATATACTCGTATAGAATCTTAAAGTTGAATAACACACGCTTAAAAGTTTCCACTCATACGTGTATGTATGTATGCACGAGTTTGCAGAACATTTTGTTGGTAACGCATATGTCTTCCCTCATACCATTACCCACTTTACACATAACCTCACTTTAAGCAAAGCCTTTAGAGTGTTGCTGCTTGTTAGATGAAAGCATTGTGAATCAAGCAAACAACTGATTTACATACATACACGTATATATGTATGTAATATGTTTGCCATTTTGTGCGTCGCCAATTATTTGTTGCTTTCGTCCAATTTTCAAAGAACACTTTTGCTTATTTCATACAGATTAATTCGCTGCTTTCTACATTTTATTTAAATTTTTTAATTATTTAAAGTGTTGGTAGTAAAGTAATAGTTAAAGTTTGCTTACTGCGATTTTATGTTGACTCGCCGAAATTGTTTCATTTGTTTCACGCTGCAAGTGTTATGCAGCTTTCATTCACAATAGACAACAACTGTCATTTTGCAACACTGTGGGGAATGAAAATTTTGACAAATTGTTATTAAAACACCAAGTTTTATGAAAATTTAACTTAAAATTCTTGACTAGAATAATAAAAATAATAAAAAAACAAAAAGTATAATAATAACAATAAATATTGTAATTGACGCTTTAAAAGCGGTTAAACTATTTTCTGCTTACTCTGTGCTCAACTTCAATAAATTGATTGTTTCGTTGAGTGCTTTATGGTATATACGTATAGCGCCGTCTTTTTGGAGCCAAATGTTGTTCACATTAACATCCTCCGATACGGGCACGAAAGAGTTATATGAATCATGACTTTATAGCGTTCCCCATTGACTGTAGCATTATGGCCGGCTTCATTTTTTAAGAAATACGAACCAATGATTCCCTCGCCCCATAGAGCACGCCAAACAGCAACTTTTTGAGGATCTAACGGCGTCTCAACAATGGCTCGCGGATTATCCTCACTTCAAATGCGACAATATTGTGTATTTTCGTACACATTGTAACTCACAAATGCATAAAATTGTCTTGTGAAAATCGGCATCGGTGCTCATCTCACTTTAGGTCCATTCACCGAACGTGCGACGCGCTTTTTATGATCGTTCGGCTTCAATTATTGCACGAATTGGATTTTATAAGTTCTCAAATCAGGATTCTTCCGCAAAATTTGTTGGACACTGCTCGACACACTTTACGGCGTCCTTGCGTTTGTGCATTAACCTTTAAAGTAAACGTGATGTAAAACCGATCTATGCTTGCTTGCTCGTATTGCCGATTCTGTTGGCCGATTATTTCGACCGAGTATTTAACGCAGCGCGCAAACGTTGTGCCAAAGTAAGTCTGTTCATTATGAAATAGCAAACCAAACTGCGCATAAATCAAGTAACAGCTGTCAAAAAGACCGACTTCTATAAAAATATTGCCTCATTGGAAACCACACGCCAGCCGATCAATTTATTGAAGAAAACTTTCGCTGAGCGCATTATCACGCTTCGTGGACCTCCCAAGATCGTGCGACTTAACAACGCAGGACTATTTTTTGTGGGATTATGTGAAGTTGCTTTTCTATGCACATAAACCCGAGTGAATTGACGTCTGGGAAGAAAATATTCGGCGGGTTATTGCTGACATATGGCCCCTAGTACTGCAAAAAGTAGTCCCTCGGCCACTCGGCTGGAGTTTATTCGACGTTCACTTGCCCGAAATCACTCTTAAAACATATTGATTATCTTTATAATAAACCTAAATTTCTGTTCATAACCTTAAATTATATGAGTTTTATTTCTTCTTGCCAACCAAATGTCTAAAAAGTCACCCTTTAAAAAAGTAGATAATAATGCGATTTCCTTCTTTTCTTTATTTTTTAAAATGCTGCGCTTGTATGTATGTCTGTATGTATGATTCACATATAATTTATATTAGCATATTTCAAAGTATTTAAAAACCGCAGTACCCACAAAAACACCGCAAATTTCTTTAGAACGAAGATGATAAAAAACATGTCATTTTCATATTTAATTTCACACGCCATTTATTTATTATTAAAAATTATTTATACATATACTACGAAATCAAAAGACTCGAGGGTAATGATGAAATCATCTGAGTTTAATTCAATACTTCTGAACCAAACGATATCGTTTGACTTGACCCACTGAAGCTTTCGATTTCGGTGTAGAAAGGTAATAAAAATATTCATAATTAAAATATTTCTGGTGGATCTACAAAGAATGGCTTGAGTGCTCCATAGAGGAGTTTAAAATTAACTTCCGAATTTACTAGAAATGTTCGAATATAACCTAGAAATTATATATATTCCCGACTCAGGCTCAAGAAATAATGCTAAACTCGGTTTAGTGTGGTATATACTATGTATGTATAATAAATTTATATATTTGTTCTTCAGAGTGCGATTAATAAACTTAAACATATGTACATACATATGTATTTATTTATATAAGCAAGTGAAGAGATAAATTTCTTTAAGCTTCGAGACGCCATTGGAAACTCTAGACTTATCGCCACACTAGTATCTTTCTTTCATTTGTTGACAAAATACATTTTTTTGTATTTCTTTTATTCCCTTTTCATCTATATACATACATATATGTATATGTTTAAATAGGGTTATCAATTTCGACATCTCAATATCGCTACTGTAAGTAAAAGTGTAGCCAAAGACCCGAATGTGTCTAATTTCGGACGATCTCACGAGCTAGCATTTTCTTACAGCAAATTATAGAGTATATTGCAATTGCACTTACACCTACATCCATATAGGTAAAATTCAGCTCACACAACAACTGAAGTCAGCTGACCGCAGTGGACGATGATTTTTCGAACACAATTTTCTTCAGCGACGAGGCGCATACCTCACTCGGGAGATACTTATGTAAATAAGCAAAATTGTCTCGTTTAGGGCTCGGAAAAATCTCAAATAATAGAAGAGAGGCCATTACACACAAAAAAGTCTGATGCATTCTTTGGTCTGGAGTTGTGATTGGACCTTACATCTTTGAAAACGAAGGCGGCGAGACTGTCACTCTCAATTCAGAGCGAAATCTTGAGCACTTGAGCACTTGACAATCAACATTCGTCAAGTTATCGCTCAGTTACCGCCTAATATGTGCCAAAACGTTGTCGAAAATTACCTCAAACGGATTAAAGTTTGCAAAAATTCGCGAGGCGGTCATTTTTCTTTTCTCATTGCATTCATGAAAAAAAATCAATTTCAATGTTTTTTATTTAGGTTTCTTTTCGAAACCGCAAACTGGATAACCCTGTGCATCACAATTGAAATTATCTCATTGCATTTGCCACAAAACAAAAAAATTTCACTTTCAACCGCGACAAAGTAAACAATAGCCTTTTTATCGTGCCTATGCCCCCTTATCACTTCTTAATGAAGTTAGCTGCGGTTGCAGTGGTCATCATTTGCCAAAATATTTGTATTGTATATATTTTAATTGTAATGGGGTTTTTGTTATAAAAATTTTGTAATTATCAGTTTGAATGCCACCGCGGTGCATGCGGTGCGTAAAATATTAAAGATAAAAGTGATTAAAATTGTGAAAATTAGATAAAGCGTTATGAAGACACATACACATATGTGTGTGTGTGTGGTGTGTGTATGTGAAGGCAACATAAAAGAGAAGGGAAAGTAAGCAAGCAGTGTGCGATTAAAATTTGTTTTGCCGCAGTGGAAATGTGTAACAATCACTTTTTTTGTCGCACAGTGGTTAAATTTTGTACGATTTTAAGCAAAAAATTTTCCGCGTGCAAGTTTTCGAACGATCGCGATGTTTTTTTTCTTTTTTTGTTATTTTTTTTAACTACTCCGCGGAATTCGTAAGTAACTCAATCAAGCGCCAGAAGAAGAAGAAAGTAGCGAACTGCAGAGGTTGGAAAAAGCTTGCAGTCGGCTCCGTAATTCTCTGCCGAGGGGCGACCGCAATTAGAAAAACTAACTTAATTTTTCATTTAAATTAATTTTCCTTAACTTTTGGATATTGGTGGCACCGGGATTTGATCCCGAGGCTTTCGAATATCAGTACGCAATGCTACCCACTCGGCTACCGAGGCCGTCACTCGACTACAATAGGTTTACCGAAGAATATTTCCGCTTAGAGAACCACAAAACCGGTTTAAAAGTGCCTCCTCTTCCTTATCATTTCTGCAGCACCAGCTTCAACTTCTAAAAGCGGTCCCACCCAGCCTCTCTACCTGCCGTCCTATAAGGCAATGTTCTTGGGGTATGTAAATTATGGTACATTTGAAATGTACTCTATTTTAAAGAGCTCTTCACACCCTTTTCGGCCGATTTGCGAAGGACGAGCTTTGTTTCCGAAAAACTGCTGGTCGTACCCCACCTAAGGAGCTGTTCTTCACTACAGTTTCCCACTATGGCCAGAAACCAAAAGAGTAGTAGCCTCTTCTGTTGAGTTTATCGTGATGGTACCTAAGGCTGACTGTCACTATTATAGTATTTGGAGATGTAGCTTTCAAAGTATTTGGCTCCAATGTATATTCCATTCGAGCGGCGATTCGGTCTAGCAGTGGTCGGGATGCTTGGATGAGTAAAATCACTGCTAAATAATGGCTTGTTTGTTTATGATTGAAAATATATTTGACAAAAGTTGCGTAAGGTTGTCCCACTGTGCATTATTACAATCACTTGCGGCGGTAGCTAAAACGATATGAGGTGTGGTTTTTGGAATTCGAAAACAAAAAAAAATCAAACATATTGAGATTTTGCATACTACTATGTACTAACGGGTTTTTAGTTTTCAAAATTTGTCTGCAATTGCTACTGAGCTGTAAACGTGATTGGACGTTTGGTCGCCGTTGTGGTTGAATTTGTAAATTTTATTAACATTTTGCGCATAATTAATGCAGTTCAGTGCTAAAAATAACAGTATTGTTGCAAAGAAGTGACATAATTACACGTATTACATAAGATAACTATACACACATTTGCATCTTATACATACACGTATACTAGCAAGCATCGCTCCCAGCTCTCCAGTGCCATTCTACTATTTTGATATTTAACAAGTGTGCAAGTCCGGTTGTCATTGGCAACGAAAGTAATTTACTGTTGGCTTTAGTGCGCATTTATAGTCGTTAATTGTTGCAGTTTGTCGTAAGTGCAAGCTCAGGAAAATTTCAAACGGCAAGTCGTGCGAAAAGTAAGTAGAAATGTTGCAACGTACACGTATATTTGCGTGTGTGAATTTGCAAAAAAACAGCAAATCAACTATGCTTTACATCCAATTGCAAACGAAAGTAGCTAACTTCCTATTATCCAACCGAATGTCCGAATTGTTTAGGGGAAATTTGTGTCCTTACAACGGTACTGCTCGTACTAAACTTTGCTTTTCCGGCACAAAAATAACAAAAAAAAAACTAACTTTCTTCCAAACCTTTTTGTCGCCTGCACATGCAAGTTTAGCCACAGAATTTCCGAAATACAGAGGGTTTGTGTACACAAAGAGTTTATTCATGCATAATTGTGCAACAGGTTGCTGTGCTGAGATTTCGAGTAGTTGAGTGAAAAATATTTTTTTTTCTTTAATTTAGATACCTAAATTTAACTTTTATTCCTTTTTTGTTTTGTGCTTTGCTATTATTATTTCTCTTTAATCACTTTGATAAACTAATTTTATTTCTAAATCTTTCTGTTATTTTATTTTGGTAATTTTTTGTTTTTTTTTCACTCTGTTGCCGTTTTAATATTTTTTCTCATTATTTTAAATTGGTTGAATTTATTTTTTAATTTTTTCCATTTTAATTTTTGTATTTTTAATACAGTATTATTATTTTTAATTCTTAAAAAATAAAAGTAATTGTTTTAATTTAATTTTTATATTTTATTTCCGTTTTTAATTTTTGTTGATATATTTAATTTTTTAATTTTTATTATTACATTGTTTTACAATCGGTTAAATTTCTAATATTATATATTATAATTGTTTAATGTATTAAATTTTTGTATTCTTACAATTTACTATTGCTCTTGATTTTCAAAATATGCTTATTTTTTTAACTTTAATTTTATTAATTTTTTAATCATGCTCGTATATTCGATTTTTTTTTTTTGTTTTTCCAATTCTTGTATTTTTAATACATTTTCATTGCTTTTAATTTTTAAAATATAAAAATGATTATTATAATAAATTTTTTATATTGTACTTTTTAATTTTACATTATTTTACGTTGTAACGTTATTAATTAAAAATCTATAGTTTTTTTTATTTGTATTTAAATTTTTTTAATTTTGTAACTTTAATTTTTCATCACGCAAATATACATATATTTTTTAATACATATATCTTTAATTTTTTTCAATATTTAATATTTTTCATTTATTTCTTATTCTTAAAATTTTCTTTAAAAAATAAACGTTGTTCTTTTGTTTGTTTTATATTCTTCACTTGTCACGCGTCTTATTTTAAAGCACTTGCGTATCGCAGCCATTTCAATGTCTGTAATTAATAACTATTGAAGACTTTGGCGACACAATTGATTGTTGCCAGTGGCAAAAGCAAAAGCAAAAGCAATTAATGTCATAAAAGGCATACACACATACGTACACACATTATGAACCCAACTTCTGTATGCCTGTAAATTTTGCTCAAAACGCAATCGTATTAATAAACAACTTCATCATCAAAAATATGTTTAAATATTCAAGGATGTTAAATCTGCAACATTCGATGTGCTTTAGTTGTTGTTGGCAGAAGTGTAGTTTAGAATTTTAGGTAAAAACACAAAACGCAAAACAAATTTAGACACTAAAGCCCTGGGTTCACTGAAACAATCGTTTAGCTTTAACTGAAAGCCTTACTTATGTAGGTAAAACAATATTTTATATACATACATAAATACATACACATGAGCATGCATATATAATATATGTTTGTACACCTTTATTTACACTTCATACACAATAAACACAATTCTTTATATTTTTCGCTTTACAAAACCCACATGGTATTTAATTTATAATAATCGATAAAATCTATCGATAACGCATATTAGCCACTAATGGTCAGGTTTCAATAGTAAGGGTGAGGTTACATTTTTATCATTTGCATATGCTTATTGTTGAGATGAACAGACGTTGTGTGCTATAACACCAAAGTATCATTCCAAACATACATACTTTAAGGCGCAATTGCAATTTTCAAATGATTTATATTAAGCGCTTTTAAAAAGGAATTACTTTTGTAACGACCATCTCAGTTCTAACAATCATTTTAAATAACCTCGAAATTGGTATGTCATTTCAAAGGACCTTTTGTACAAATTGTGTGTAAAATATCAGAAAATCCCTTCAAAAAATACATACATACATACACACTCAAGCGCATAAGCAATTAAAACTACCTAAAATCTCATTTAACGCATGCTAAGTGTCCAAATTTTTAATTACATTTTTGTCATTTATAAACAACGTTATGCATATGACCAACCAACAGATTACTTGCAATTCGTTCATGGTTGAGTAAAAGTTTTTTGTTTTTTCGTTAAACCACTCCAGCACGTGCCAAATAAATTGAACAAGGTCCTGAGAACAGTTTCACACTCCGCGTATGGAAATTTATGTGGAGATGCACACGAATAAAAAAAAAGTAAAGTAAAATAAAATAATACAATAAAATGGAATAAAATTAAATAAACTAAACCCAAATAGAAAAAAATAAAAGTGAATAAATAAAATGAAAAAAATTAAATAATACTCATTTAAATAAAAATTAAATAAAGCAAAGTAAATAAATAAAAATAAAAAAAATTAACTCAGATAAAATAAAATAATTTTTGATTAATAAAATAAATCAAAATAAAATAAAATAAATCTAAAATAATTAAATTAAATAAAAATAAGAGCAAAATAAAACTAAGTGAATTAGATTGAAAAATATAAATAATAATAAAAGTAATATAAGGAAGTAATAAAAATAAAATTAATGAAATTAAGATAAAATAAAATAAAATGAATTAAATAAAGTAAAATAAAAATAAAAAAAATTAAATAAAGTAAAATAAAAATAAAGAAAATTAAATAAATTAAAATAAAAATAAAAAAATTAAATAAAGTAAAATAAAAATAAAAAAATTAAATTAAAGAGAATAGAAAGAGAAAATGTTTTAATATAAAATGAAATAAAAGAAAATAAATTAAATAAAAATATGAGTAAATAAATTAAAACAAGAATATCAAATTAAATTGAGATAAAATATTAAAGGAATTTAAATAAATATTAAAGGAATTTAAATAAATTGAAATAAAAATGAAAGCAATACAATAATGATAAGATAGGTTAAAATTGAATAAGTAAAAAAATAAAATTAAATAAATAAAATAAAAAAGTATATACCTAAAGGAGAATAAAATCAAAGCGTAGTGAATTAAAACCGAAATTCATACAATTTTTTTATTGTCACAAATTTACATATTCATTGCTCTACACATTTTCTACTTGTATTTTGTATCATAAATAAAATAGTAGACTTTGCCAAGCGTCACGCAATAAATATTTAGTTGGACACTTGCTTTTGCGTTTACAATTTTATGCATGTTGCTGCACTACCACCACAATGCCTACAAACAAATAAACGAACAAACAAAAAAACCGCATATTCCTAGATCCGATTTCACACACAATGTACTCGTATACATACATACATACATACATATGCATGCATTTGCATACTTTTTATTGACTACAAAACATTGTTGTGAACAACTGATGTTGAGGAGAAAAAAACCATTTCATAATAAACGCACATTTTACGTCGCCACAGACAACTTATTTTATGTGGTTTCTTAGTTGTAAAAACTGTTGATATTTTCCGTATTTTCTGTATCTTCTTCTTGTTATTTACAGTTATGTATGTATATCTATTATATTAAATTACAATACAATAGAATCCTGTTGTTTGTAGTTGGAAGTTTAAAAATGGTTTGCAAATAATAAAGTTCGAAAGTGTAAGCTTTATAAAATTATAATTTTATAAGAAAAGCTCATGAAAAGCTTTCACAAAAAATATTGCATGCATTTTCAATTGAAGTATTTCTTTTGCAGCGGCAAGTCACAGTTTAAGAAAAGAGAAACGTGATTTGTATGTAAACTCAATTAAAAGCTCTCCTAAAAGTGCCATACAAACTCACGAGTATGTTAAGTGAAAGCTCGATAAGAACTTCCATTAAAGCTTTTGCTGAACTTTGATGAAAACACAATGAAAAGTCTAGTATCAAAAAAAACATAAAATCTTAATGAAAGCTTTACTAAAAGTGCAATAAAATATGGGAAAAATTCGTGCTAAGCTCAATAAGCGCTTTTCTGAAAGTTTACTTTAAAAAACTCATTAAAGCTCTAATGAAACTTTAATAAAAAAATCGCTAGTGTAAGCTCAATAAAAGCTTCAAGCTCCATGAAAGCTTTAAGCTCAATGAAAGTTTCGTGAAAACTGTAAGCTCAATGAAAGCTGTAAGTTTCGTGAAAGCTGTAAGCTCAATAAAAGCAGCAGGTTTCGTGAAAGCTATAAGCTCAATGAAAGCTGTAAGTTTCGTGAAAGCTATAAGCTCCGTGAAAGTTATAAGTTTTGTGAAAGCTATAAGCTACGTGAACGCTGTAAGTTTCGTGAAAGCTATAAGCTCTGTGAAAGCTGTAAGCTTCACGAAAGCTATAAGCTCCGTGAAAATTATAAGTTTCGTGACAGCTCTGAGCTTCATGAAAGCTGTCAGCTTTTTAATTTAAACTATTCCTGGCAAAATTTGTCTCGCCTATTTTCTATGTAAAATTTCGGTGCCTATCTTATACATTTAAAACACAATTGCTGCATCATTACCTCCTCACCGTCTCCGCTAAACGCCGCCGCATGAATTTTCGAAAACAATATGTCGATAATTTGATTATCTCAACAGCATTTACGCATATGTACTCGTATGTAAGCACAAGATATTATATGCGTGCCAAATTCAATCGCAAATCACGAATTCGCACCCTGTGCGAGGACGAAGGGGAGGAGAAAACCGAATAAAAATAATTCTCATAAAAATTCCTGCATGCCTGCGTGCACATGTATGTATGTATGTATAGTTGTGTGCGCGCGACCCTTCTCCTTTTCAGCATAACTCAATCATTTGTCACGACCTCAGCCATTTGCAACGCCCACACAAAGCAATACGAGAAAACGCTAACAAATATGGAGCTCACACCACGCGGCATATAAACTGCCAAGCGACATGAATGCATTGAAGAATTTCGAGAAAGTAATGCGTGTCGCTGTGAAGCTTTTCTGTGCGCCTTCCAACAGTCGATCCAACAAGTTGCTATTTGCCGGTGTATTACATACGCTTCCCGTTTCAGCGACAGATGTGCACAACTTACATACTGTAATATAATACATACATATGTTAACTGTTTGTCTGTACATACATACTCATATGTATGTATGTTTGAATTCGGTTGCGCATTGCGTTTATTGTACTTAATATTTTTGTTTCTTTTCTATATTTTTTTTGTTGTTGTTTTGTATTATTATTATTATTATTATTCTGCTTCTTCATGACCTGCATGTTCATTAGTCGTCGACGTCGGTGACAATGTCAAACACATTGCTTTCGGTTGGTTTACAAGTCACAGCTCGGCATTATACCTATGTATGTAAGCATAGACACATGCATATTTCTTCTTCTTCTTGCTACCCACACACTTTCACAATTACAATTACACACAATAAAGCTTTTATCCTTCTGGTATTTGTCCTTTGCGGTTGAATGTTGAATGGATGAGATGTGCTCAGTGTCATGGCGACTGCAAATTTACCGGAGGGTGGATGAGGTCAAGGCGAGTGCGTAGCGAATGCGTAGAGTGTAGGTGTAGTGATGTTTTGTACCATATCGTGGACTATTCTCACACTACACAATCACCCACTGTACGTAGTGCTTTTTCAGTTAGGTCTTTAGCTTCAAAACGATTATACTAATCTGTTTTTATTCAGTCTAGAGTCTTAATGTCAGTTGTTTTAGTAACCCCCAAACTTGCGTTGACCTTAAACATAACAAGCTGATCACGAAGTGTCTTGGAAACGGTCTTGAATTTCACCTGCAAAGTTTCTTTCTTTTTGTACACAAATATTTCTTTCGTAGCGCTTATTTTCTCGAAAATTTTCTATGACTTCTGCAAAGTACCTACCAGTTTGTTTTACCTTAACTTTTTTGTATTTTTGTCCAAACTTTTTTTTCAAGTGATTCAGATATAAATTAAGCTTCATGTCTAATGAAAAATCATAGCTTGAAATGCATCCAAGCATCCGGAATACTACCGCAGGGATCACCCTTATAGACACTAGTTTGAAGTGGCACAGTCGCAAAATCATATCGGAAAGGGTTTCATTCAGGAATATGTAAAGGGACCACTGGATAAGACGTACTAACAACAAGTCTTAAACCTCACAGTGAATCAGTCAAAAACCTTCATCAAATCTCTTCTAGTGAATGGCAGAGAGAAGATCTTGCTCTGTCCCGTTAGAACAGAGTAATATCGGGATACTGAAGTAGACTGAATTCCTACTTATCTGGGCTCGGTCCGATATACTCAACAAATGTCCTACATGTAATACCTTAAACCCGTCGAAATACCTAATTTCCTCGGCTTTCCTTTAGATGATCTCAACTACATCGACTAGCCTTGCCTGCTCCTAAGCGTTGGTGGGCTTACAAAACTATGACTATCAGCAGTAACGTAGGGTCGTTTGGAGGGATACAGCTATCGTCATGCTATCGAAGACAAAAGAGCCATGTACCCACCACAAAATTGATTTCATTCACTCGATAACTTTTATTTCGGTGAAATTATTAACTCGCGAACTTTTTTGCCTTTCTCTAGTTGCATATATGTATGTATGTATGTACATTTGAAAAATATCTCGTACATATCACCATAAAAATACAACGAATATTATCCGCAATTGTAAGTCTTTCATTTCCGCTTTTCCCAAACAATTTTCTTTTATTTTCATTTCATACGTTTTTTCACTGATTTTGCCATTTTTAATTCACCCGCTTTGTTCATTCGTAGGCCGGTGGCCTGCAATTTGTATCGTTTATTTTTTTTCCTCTTTTATTGCATTTTATTGCCGCGTTGCAAGTGAAAGAAAGACTTACATACTCGTACATACATACAAACTATATAATATAATTTATGCTTTCATACAATTCGTACACTCTCTTTCCATTTTTTTTATCACAAACTATGTATACATATGTATCATCATCATCATGAACTATCTCTTGCAATTTGTTAAGTGCAAATTTATTGTTTAAAGTGCGCTTAATATAGCAATTTAGATTATTTACGACGTTGAATTAGTGCAAAGTTTAGTATCTTAAATAAGTGAGTGGTTATAAAGTGGCAAATATAAGTCAAATGAAAGAGAATAAGTGAAATTTTCTAAAATACTGAGATGGAAATGAATTTATGGTTATTACAGGCGAAATTACTCAAACGCTGCAACGCTGTTGAAAGTAGTAGTAAGGCATTTCTTAATAAATGTGATGTTAGAGAAATGCTTTTAATCATTACACATATGGAAAAAAAAATTCACTAATAAAGTTGAAACTAATAAAAATTATCGTAATTTTGGAAAATACACACTTTGCACACTTTCATTTCCTTCACCGACTTGTGCTTATGTACATATGTAGCTTCTTACTACTCTAATGCTTCCTGCAGTAATTTCTTTAAGCTGCCTGTGATTAAATGTCACGTGTTAGGCAGCATGATTTGCATACATACATATATTTTCTCTTCAATCTCCACCACACCTCTCTTTAACCACTGCTGGTATGTAAGAAGTAAATCAGTAATTAGCCGAAATCTCAAATCAAATTTGTGGGCCACGTGTAGCTGCATTCGTTTATGAATGCTCCGATGCCATGAAAATATCGATAACTACTCAAATTTACTTGTATGCCAGTTACCATGCCACTGATGTGTGTAAGCTGAAAGTATCGATAACTACTTATGCCAATACATTTTATTTATGCGACATAAATAAGGCTGCTGATTAAATTTTGATTTTGCGATTACGCGCAACTTAATTATAAATATAATATATAAGAAAAAAAGGGCGATATTAAAAAAACGATGTATAATAAAAAAGAAGTGTCGAATAAAAATACAAATAAAATATTTTTTGTTATATTTTTTTTATAAGAAGAATTACTATATTATTACTTTTATATACTTTTATATTAGTTAAAAAAATTAATTTTTTGTTTTTGTATATAACTTATAGGAGTTAAAAAATCATTCATCGATGCTAAAAAAAAATAAGAAATGTATTTCCTCGATACCAAGAAACAACATAGTTACTTGTAGTACAAAAATAGTTGTTATCGAAGCAAAAATTCATTGGTATCGAAGCAAAAATATCGATGCTTGTAACGGATGCTCACAACGAAAATGTATTGTAAACGATTACCACTTCAAGTGATTATTTCTTTCGCCTTTCTTTAAATGTCATATTTTTTCAAGTGACGTGAAAATTCTTCATCTATCGTTTTGTCATTTATTTAAGCGAGTGTCACACGCTCTAATAGCTTCGCAACTCAACCAATTTGCCGAAAATTTGAACGCAACTCCAAACAAATTAGCTGTCAATCCTACAATCTGACTTGCTTGTCGTATTGTTGTGACTCGTCTTTGTAATTTTCAGGTGCCTATATGTATGTACATACGAGTACATATACTACATATGTACATGTGTTAAACCGCACTCACCAACAGTTTAAATTTCTATCTCAAACATATCACACATTTGTCACAGCTGCAGGTGGGAAATCGTTTAGATAATATTGAAATTGCAATAAAAGTTTTTCAAACCACTAATTAAAATATTTACATTGAAAAATGAATTTCGTATGTATTTTATTTGTGGTTTTCAAAATAATTCGAAAAGTTTTTGCCAAGTAGAAAACTAATTAAGCTTTTATGCTGATTTGTACAATAGCAGAAAAGTGGCGAATTTTATCTTTTTTTCTCTTTGGTGAAAGCACTAAACATGTTTTAAATGATACTGCAGATGATATGGGAAAGTAGTAATCTTCTCGGTGGGAGGCCTGCGCCTGCATCCTTCCGCCTTAACACTGCTTTTACAGATTATTGTTGCTCCTCACTGCTTCCAAATTGCTGTAAAAGCTTGATACGATGGTGGCGAGGTTGAGTCTTCTCCATTAAGATTACAGTCGTTAAGTCTTCTATGGCTGAAAATACTTTTTCATCTACATATGTGGCGGAAATTTACGAACGGGCTCCGAGTGGAAGGATACTATCGAAGATATTGTCTTAAACTCGCATACAAATCATGAAATCTTTAATTTTTCGTTCGTTAACTCGACCAGATTCGATATCTACGTTAGTGAAGTACATCCAGGATCGCTTCAGTGGGAAAGTGTGACGACTAAAAAGTCCTCTATGACCTCTGAAAAAAGCAAGTTCTTTCTAAGCATTGATTTGTTAAACTCACTTACGATATTAACTCATTCAGAAGCGACCAATCACAACCCATTTTGGTGTTAAATCTGCTTGAAAGCTAAAACCGGCCGCTTCCTGATCTTGCATACTGTTAAGGCATTCCATCTTTCCATCATTCGTCTTCCAACCCGGCGGTAATTTCATTGCCTATCGGTTTTAGCGACTTTTCGTTTATTCTGTACGGGTTCGATAGTCACACGAATGGCACTTTTAGCAATCTCGTCAACTATTTCATTTACCCCCCTGTATATGGAACACCTTTCGCCGCATCAAACAAAAAAAATCTAAAAATAATCACTCGTGAATACCCCTATTGATCATCAGCTGTCGAAAATTTGAGTGTGTAAATTATTAAAAATGTTGTGTTACTCTCTCACACTGTACATACATACATACGTATATGTATGACCGAAAAATACAAATTTGTACACATATTTAGTGCAAAATTGCAAATTTCACCCACTGACAGGCAAGTGTTCCAATTTTTTCTGTGCCACAGCAGTCAAGGCTTGGTATTGAATTATTATTATTACATTTTTTTTTTGTGCAGGTTTTGCCAAAAAAAAACCGGGTGACCTCTTTCGATAAATTGTTGCCTGTGATGTGTTTTTATATGATTTTTTCTTTAGTTATTTTAATTCCGTTAAATGTAATTTTTATTGGTTGTTATTATTTTTTTTTATTTTCTGGTAATTTTTTATTTATTTATTCTCAATTTGATTTTCATTTTTATTTCTTTTTATTTTTTAATATTTTTATTTTTTATTTTGTTCTTTATTTTTTAATATTTTTATTTTTTATTTTGTCCTTTCCTATTTACTTTCAATCCTCGTCAACTCACTAATTTAGTTTTTAACACCTACATATGAACACGTATGGGGTTGTACGCTTGCCGGGCGGTGGGTGCAGCATTGCATTTACTCACCGCACGTAGGTAATTCATTGTTTGACAATATTTTTTGGGCGCACATGTTGAGCATAATAAATTGAAGGGAAAAAATGTTATGTACACTTAAGCACATATAATATTCCAACTACGAAATATGCAAACTCATCTTATACCACAACCAAGCGTTTCATTTGTTCAACTTAGTAATCGATTATTGATCGATAATTGAAGTTTTACCATCAATCACCGGGTGACTTGGCTTCTTGTAATTTATTTGGTTTTGCTAAAATTGAGTTTTTCATGACAGAATATCCTAAATGATCGTGCAAAAGCGTGTATAGTAGTAGTGAAAGATTAATTTGGATAATAATTATGCATTTTCAAAAGAATATATATACAATATACTATAAAAAAAGTGAGTTTCTTGTGCAATCTCGTCTATCAGTGGACGGTCTAAATTTAAAAGTGCGCAGATTTTAAGTTTATTTCTTATACACGTTCACCGAAATAATACCTTCTTCTTCTTCTTCTTAATTGTCGTGAGCACAGTTAGCTTGATTATAGCCGATCCATGTGCATATGATGCTAGCAGCACATGACTGAAATAAGCTGCCCGCCTCATTTTTCCACGCTCTAAACTAATTCTAATTTTGTAAGTTAAATAAGATTTATTGATAATAGGGAACTAAAGTCCATGGTACAACGTACATATGTACATACATATATGAGTATTTACTTACAAATACGCAGAATTTTCGTCCAAAAGACACTAGGCTTGTCGTAGCTGGTCATATTGAAACGAACTGAATTATTTTCATTTAATATTTTATTTTACGCCCCCTTTTCATGTCATTCTTCTTCTTTTTCAATACATCTGATCCCCCACACAATTTGGTGATATTTTTGTATGCAAATATTTGTATTTTTTAACGTCGTTGTAACTGCCATAGCGATTTTGCGGCATTGATTATTGAACACCGTCCGTATGTAAATACGTGTATGTATGTAGGTAAGTATGACTGAAACCCATCAACTTTAAACGATTGTTGTTGTTTACTAAAGGAATTTTCCATTGAACTTGGCCTTTGGCTTTTTCGACCTTCATCGTTTTGCTATTCGTTGTTGTTGTTGCTTTTTTGTATGCAAAACACATTCCTGACATTCCCTGAATTCCCTATTCTGTTCACTAAAAGAAAAACCTGTCCGCCTCCTTCCCCTTGGGTTGCACATTTTTCTCACAAATGTCAAGTAGTTGAATTTCAAAACTTTTCTTTTTATCTATTATACATATCTATGTATGTATGTATATATGCAGTGATAACAGCCGGGTTTGCATATAGCAGTGGCTGCTTACATGCATACCTACATACATATTTTTCCTCAAATGCCATTGTCCTTCTTTTTCTCTCTCTCTCTCTCTCTCTCTGCTCGGTATTAACTTCAATTTAGTCTAAGGAAAAAAAAATCTTTACAATTATTTTCCACGAAACTATTGATTTAACAACATGTCAGTTGCTAAGTGAGTGGCCAAAAAGAAAATTTTGCAATTCGCACTAGCCATGCAAGACATGAAAGACTTTGTTTGTATGAGTCCCTCCTAGCCGCTGAGTCTGCTGAATGCATTTGTGGTATTTGTTCTATGCTAGAGAATTTGGGTAGGTAGCTCCGGTTGGAGTGCAGATATGATTGGAAGACATAATTGCAGCGTTCGACATTGGTCCGATCAGAGGTCTATGAGAGTACATTTCAGATGACGGACTATAGATCTAGTATGTAAGTCAGCTCTTAGTGTTTCTCAGTAGATGACGAGTGAAGTTAGTACCACACTACGCAAAGGCTCACTTCGAATCCATCTTTAAAGTAATAGTCCAGATATGCGATTTTTAGCTGAGCTCTCCCACCAATGCTACGAATGCGTCTTGTTGTTTTTTTACATTTCTTTTCTCAGCCATCGCCACCGTATGTCTGTTGAATTTTCATGACAATCAATCGGAGGAATAAACATTCCGTACGGAGAAGCGCCCGCATTCGAAAAGCTTTAACCATAATTTTGAATGTTGAACTGACCGTTCCTCTTCGTGCAGTCGTCTTGGAGGAATATGAAGGTAGGAACGTAGGTCGATTCGGAATGCTGTTTTTGTTGTTAGTGTTACAAAGTCAGTTCGAGTCATTATGGTCATCTAATGGCAGGTCCAGGAAACGTGCTGTTTCGAAGAGGGAACGTCAGAATTGCTTGAGTTGGTTTGGTTTTAAGAGGGTATGCAAAGAGGTTGTTAGTGTCGTCCGGGTCTCACTGCAAGCAAGATATATATGTATGTACATTGAGTATGTCGTGGTCTAGTCTGTATAGATAGGAATCAAGTCGACTACAATATCCATACATTAACTGTGTCAGTATCTTTCCGGTCTCTCGTAGCTCGAGCTCTTATTCCGCGCGAAAGTCAGACCCACACAATGGAGTGGACTCTAATTTTATATGACCAAGGATTGCCACTTTTACGGCGAGCTAACCCCGTTTAGGTCAACAGGTAATCCTCCCACTCTATGCTTCCTTTGCTTAAATTAAACATTACGTTTTCACCAAGCGACCCTACGCCTCACAGTTTTTTCTACGAAGTATACTAAATTGAAGTTTCGTCATGCTCAGTTCTTCTTTCTCAACTTTTGTTCCATTCTCAATGTCCCCTTCCCCTCTCTCACTGCGTGAAATAGAAGCCTCTGTTTTTATTGTGTGACTAACAATGCGTGAGCCATCTACCTAATTGTTAGAAGCTCTGATGCGCTTGCTTAACAATCCAAAGCGCTCGAAATCCCTTGTAAAACCTTTGTATATATATATTTTTTTTTTATATTCAACTGAATTAAACAGAGGCTCACATGTTTGTTGTTGTGCAATGAGCTTAGCCGTGGCGCGCTGCTAAAATTTTTACTCCCTTGTGGGCGTAATTCGTTTTCCCAACAGATTTTACTTATTCGAGATTTGAGATTTTTTATACAAAATTTTCCGCTTTTCTGATTGTGTAACATTCATAGAAACGGCTTTGTGTAGCTTTTTCAGCTGCTAAAGCTGATTATTTATACGCATAAAATTTTTTTTTTTTTACTTTTCCGATTTTTTCTCGCCCGCATTTTTTTAATTTTCTTTTTAATTTTTGTTTTCAAATTTTCTCTTTATTTTTCTATATTTTTTTTTTTCATTATTTTCTAAGGCATTTGCTGCTCGTTAGTCCGTCGCATTTGCTCATTATTTAACGCTTAAGCCTTTGTCTCTCTAATTGTCCTTGAATAACCTTGAAAACGAGCGCATAATACTGCTTTGGCTAATTAATTATGTAAAATGGAAATTATATTGTAACATACATATATTAACAACTAACTTTTAAATTGCTAATCATATTTTTATACCACTCTCTCTCTCTCTCTCTCTCTCATTTTACAGTCTGCGTTATCCTAAGTACAAACGGCAAAGGCAACTAACTGTGGGCGAAAAAGGAAAGCTTAGAGCTTAAGAGCTTCTATTCAGTTTTAGCTACAATAACAAAAACAATTGATAAACTGCTTCCAGTGGCGGCAGAATGGATCATTCACAACACAGTATACACAATCATGGTGAGTCTCTCTTTCTCACTCTATCTCTCACTATATCTCTTTTGTATATAAAAGAACCAACTTTCTAAGAAAAATGCTTCCTCTGAAGACTTGTAGCTTTTCCTTCTTGTGCTTAAAGCTCGATTACAGTATTTTTCTCGACATAACGACTGAAGTTATTTTCGGCTCTCTCTACCAAACTGACCTCACTTGAAATCATGAGTACAGAGAGCTTTCTAAATTTACTTTTTAATTAATGGAAATCGCGAGGAAGAACAAGCGTTCTCTCACCAACTTGGATCAATAAGTGACTTTATCGAAATTATCTACAATTCGAAGATCGCTCTGGCACACATTTTGGTTCGAAAACTCCACAATGAGTCGCTCCAGACGACTCTCGGCAATAAATCGCGACCCATCCATGTAGTGTTTCCTCATATGCGGTGAAGATCAATCGTTCCATCATCCCTGTCCGAAAACATTACAGTGAGTAGCGCTTCCTAAGTGACTCTAAACACCAAAGCCAGACTCATCCGTGTAAAGTTACGTCAAATTAGTTCGTCTCTCATAAAAATGGCTTGAAAGTGTGAGAGTAGAAAACTACCTGACATTTGACATTTATTTCCTGGAAATTTCGAGATAAGATCAGGCAACTTATAGAGCTGCAATAACAAAGCCGGCAGGTTAGCTATCGAAATCCACAGTTGTAAGCAGCAACTTAGATCCCATGATGAGGGACATCTGATAGGCTGTGGATTGTCGACGTTAAACCCCAACCCATCAGCGAAGAGTATACTCAAATGGAACTGTCCCTGATGGACATCGCTTGAAATTATGAAGGTAGAGAGCTTGCAAAGTTCGGAAGTCCTTTAATGGACAATCTTCGGCATAAAATCTAGACACTAGCCGTGGATAGGTTATTCCCATACGTCAGTCTAGTTCAGACAACCCTTAGAACTTATGAGGGTAGAAAATTGGCAGCTTGCAGTTCACTAAGCGAAAGTACTTCATTAACTCTTCTCTGAATTTCAGAGACATTTCTTTCTATCATCTGATACACGACAATGTAGATCGCTTACAATTTAAACTCGCTCTGTCTTAGCTCGTACACCTCACCCTAAATGAACTAGTGGAGAGTCCAGGCAATCTTTTGTAGTAGATGCACGATCGTATGGATCTCACAAGGCTGCAACTCTTGGAGGCTATGATTTAATAAACATTTTTCTCTTGATGTCAGGCGGTCTAGATTCTACAAGATTTTATCCCTTTCTGTCTTAGAGGGAAATTCAGAGACTTAACTAACTATTGGTGGGTCTGAGCAATCATTAGATGAGCTTGCTCGGGTTTGTGTTCAACAATCGTGCATGTACTACCCTCTAAATCTTAGAGAGAGCTGAATCGCCTTTCCATGACCTTTTGCAGTAGCTGCAGTGTAATATAGACTCCATAAAACTCCAAATCTTTCCCTCTTAACTGAAAATTCAGTCCTTAAATTTACCTTCGGAGAGTCCAGGCTATCATTTTGATAAACTTTTTCCGATTTGTTTTCGGGAGTATATTCTCTGGACCTTGGAGACCTATAATTTGTCAATCTATGTTATTTTGCCGTTAATACCCGATGGTGGAGATTCTGTACGAGTTTATTACTTTCTGTCTCAGATCGAAAATCAAGCTCTAAATTTATCAGCGTAGAGTCTGGAGTCTCATTTCAAGAGCTCATTCGGTTTTCGCTCTCATAATTTTCTCTATTGCTCAGTGCTCTTTTGATAATTTTTTCCCTTCGCACATTTTCTTAGTTTTCAATTCTCATTGGACTTATAAAATATTATAAATTATTAGTATTTTTATTGGTTTAAATTAAATTTCTTTTATTTTTATTTTCTATATTTTATTTTTTAATATTTAATTAATTGTACTTCAGCTATTTTTAGCTTAACTAATTTATATGAATTATAAAGAATTTTTAATTAATTATTTATTTTATTTATTAATTAATTTATTATATTGTTTTATATTTAATTTATTTTCTATTTTCTTTCGTTTTTATTTTCTTTATTTATTTATTTTAATTGTTTTTCTTCATTTATTATATGTTATATATTTTAATTTATTTTCTTTTATATTTTTTTTTTTTTATTTCATGTTCTTCGCCGCTGTTCTTTTTTTTTCAAAATCACCAATATCCACCCTTCAACTAAACAAAAAGACCATCATATCATGTCCCTAGATACTGCAACAACACATGATCATGCAGCCACGATATTATCCACCACCACTGTCAGTCCACTGGATGTAATCGGCGGACATGGCGGCCATGGTGAGCATGCGACAATGAACGATCAACATGCGATGCACAACCACGATCACGGCGCGATGAATATGGAGGGCGCGATGCATCATATGATGTCTATGGCGGTGAGTAGCTAGTGTAGTGAGAGACAGATGGAGATGGAGAGTGGACTGAAAAATCGTTAATTTTTCTCTTTCACCACTCTTACAGTTCCACTTCGGCTACAATGAGACGGTGCTCTTCTCGTGGTGGCGATTCGATAGTATTATGGGTCTAATCGGTTCTATGACCGCTATATTTGTAATGGCTGTGCTTTATGAGGGACTGAAATACTATCGTGAGTTTCTGTTTTGGAAGACTTACAATTTGTTGGAATACCGACCGGTCACCGGTCCGCAACGCAATCCAGAGGATCCGCAACGTAGCACGCCGTCGACGAGCGCCTCGCCTGTGCAGTAAGTGACTTTGTAGTGACTGAATTGGTGCTGTACTATTGTTTTTGTTGTGTTCATATTCTAATCGAGCATTTGTTTTGTCCGTTTTTTTGCTTCATTTTTTCTTCGTTTTCTCTTCTCTTTTTCTCTCTCATACATAATGTACATTTTATTGAAAATTCTATAGATATGTGGGCGAAGTCATACACAAGCAACCGTGAGTATATAAAATTGTTTATAAATTCATTTTTCATGGCATGTTGCTGATTAGCTACAACAACAACAACTTACTGTATAAATTAATATATTTTTTATTTACATATTTATGTATGTATATATATAAATTTGGGGGGATTTTCCGGTTTAGCGACTCGAAATCGGCTTATGTCGAGCTCTTCCTGATATTTAAGACGTACGTCTTCATTTTCTGCCTACAAGCGAAGTAACCCCTACAGTTTTTTCTAAGCGCCCTCCGAACGGCTGATGGTTTAATGACAGTAATACACTCGGAGTGGTTAAATTTCCGAAGGAGAGGCGTCCACATTTCGAGCAAACTCTGTGGATATTGCTCTAGTCGGGTATAGAACCAATTACCTATACGGAGTTGCAGTTACTATCGACACTCGGGTGCATCAGCCGCCTATGAAGAAGGGTTTACAGCAAGCTTATCAGAGTAACTGCTCATAGAGAGTATTTTGACCATTCGGAGGGTTCGCCCCTAAGAGTAATGGACCTACTCCCCCTCCGGGAAGGTTTAGCGAGAATTCTCCTCTTTATGTCTTTTATATTTGGGAAGGCCACCGGCAACCCTCCGGAGAACCTCAGCGACAACTCCGAATTTATCATAGTGCAGATTGCTCTATCCACTAATAAATGTCTTAAAGTGGCTCGTTCTCCTCCATAATACCTTTACATCCTTCACGAAAGCAGTAGCGGGGACAAAAGGATTGTATTAAAAGAGAACTTAACTTCTTCACGGACCGCAGAAGTTTAGGGAAACTCCTCTTCATCCCAAGATCAAAAAACTTGAGAGTTCTGACTGAGTTTGGTACGTTTGGAACGTTTGGGATTTAGTCGGAACCCAACTATCGTAGTTGTGTTGAGAAGGATATGGAAAGTTCTATGGATTTTCTTATAAACTAACCAGTCTTTGAGAATTTAGATTGAAAACTCGGTGGCATCAGCCACTTCGGTCTAACCCAACCTAAACTAGTTGTAAGAAAAATATAAGGAGACGCTATCTACGAGAGTTCAGCACTTCGGTTGTCTAGATCAGAGAGAGCATAATGCCTTACTTATCCCACACACGCATGCTTCTACAGTTTACAAGATGTCACAGAAGTCTTTTATCAATCACATCCAGCTGATTTAACAGTTGGGACTAACAACACTCTATCGAAAATACCGTCATTTTCGTGCTGCTTTATGATGATAACGCTACAACAACAATAATATTACATTCAAGGTTCGGGTAATATAAAAACCCCCGCTCCACTGCGTTGGAAATTGGTTGTTTTCAAGCTCCAGCAGTCTGACTCGTCTCAGAATCTTTCAGCAGTCGAGATAAGGTTAAGCCAAGAGCCCCTAGAACTATAACGAGCAATTCTCACTTTGGTATTCGATTATTTTGAAACTCTAGGCGATTCAACAGCGCTTGCACTAGGTGATCCTTATGATATTTTGTGATTTTGTAGTTCTCAAAGTTCCAATCCTCTCATAATGTTTCCGAAGGCGCTAACTAAGTCCGCAATACGAGCCCTTGCGCCAACACTCATAAGCCCTCACCATGATATTTGGTTACTTTGAAGTCCCCAGACGTTCCATTCGTCTCATTAGGTTGTACTGGATGAAGTATGGTCAAGATATGAACTTCCAGCAACAACACCACAGACTCTCGCTGTGATATTTGGTTACTTTGAAGTCCCCAGATGTCCCATTTGTCTCATTAGACTGTACTGGATGAAGTATGGTCAAGATATGAACCCCCAGCAACAACACCACATACACTCGCTGTGATATTTGGTTACGTTGAATTCCCTTTCGGCTCACTTACTCGCGGTGGCCGAGCAAATACCACGTTTAGCGTCCCCAGTATCACTAGTAGTAGGTCTTCCTGTAGATTTCGGTTATTTTCAAGCTCCAGATGTCAAACATAAATAAAATCGATATTAATTTTTTAGCTTAAATTTAAAAAAAAAAGTTCAAATGCACAATGTCAAGGTCATGCCACTATTCATCATAAAAAAATAAAAATATTTCATATATACATACATACATACATACATATCTAGGTTAGTGCATGCTGTTGCCAACGCAACGATTAAACGCTTTTAACGCATCAAAAAATTCGCTTCCTGTTGCCATTTTTATATATATTTTAAGTAAATTTACAATGAATGTCATCACTAACTCTCTCCTTCTCACTCACTCACTCACTCTTTCTCTCTCTCTCTCTCTCTCAGCCCGACAATGCTATCGCTAAACCATCTGTACCAAACCGGTCTCCATATTCTACAAGTGACGCTCTCCTTCATGTTAATGCTGATCTTTATGACCTACAATGTGTGGCTCTGCATTGCTGTCGTCCTGGGCGCTGCTGTGGGGTACTTCCTCTTCTGTTGGCGGAAGTCGGTGATTGTCGATGTAACGGAACACTGTCACTAGCAATGTTTAAAATGTGAAAGGCGCTTCGCATGGATGCGCAGCCTTTGGCCAAGGCAAATTGGCAATTCAAATAATCAACAACAACAACAACAACAACAACAACAGCAGCAGCAGCAACAACTACAACAACTACAAATTACCAGAGGCGCAACAACAACATCAGCAGCATGCAGAGCAAGTAACCGTTGGGGTTTAGGCGGCGGTGGCAGAGGCGGTGGTGGTGGTGGCGGTGGTGCCGGTCGTCGTAGTGATGACGGTGGTACTTTTAACGGCGGCTCGAACCGCACAAATATTATTGGTCATAACGGCAGCACACCATGCAATGTCAATGCCAACACACTTATGAGCACAGCCGGCGGGAGTGTACGTTGTGCGCGCTACTTAAAGCGACCAAACAACACCACTGATGAGAAGGTGCAGCGAGGCGAAGAAGTCGGCGTCGGCGGTGGCGGCGGTGGTGGCGTGCAAGTGACCATGGCGTCCAATAAATACAACAACCAAAAGGACTTTGATATTTACTATTATGAACGTGATGAGTACGAGGATGAGACAGTCATCATTGATACAATTGCTGTGACGGCGACCACCACAGCACAGCTAATGGAGAGCGGTTGTGGCAGCATCGGTGCTAATTGTCAGAAATGTCGAAATATTAAAATTCTCTTAAGACTAAGTTTAAGATATTTTTATGATATAAATTGTGAAATTGTAAAGAACACCATTTAAATATACATATATATACATGACAACAACAACAACACGAACAACATACAAATACATACATATACAAGAAAAACTTGTGCAAACCCAACAACAATACGACAAAAATGTTAGCTAGTTTGTAGCGTTTGCGCGGCGGCCGGCAGGTGAAGATGTGGGTAAATCCAAAAAAAAAAAACAAAAAAAAAATATGTGTAGATATGTATGTAAATAGGCAAATGTACGATACAACGAGGTATGAGTGGTCCGCAGATACCGCGGAATTTAAGTAAGCAAAAAGAATTGAAAAAATATTTTTACAAGATACTATGTATAGTTGTTTGTTTGTACCGTTGTTTAGGTGTAAATATTACGAACAAAAAAAATTAAAATTTTTGAATATGGAAATTGCTTCGAAGCTACAAATATGATCTATGACCAACAAAAACGAACATTTTTTTGTTTTTTTTTTTGTAATCTTACAAATGCACAGAAAAACAAACATACATACAAACAAACATATGTATGTAGGTGCATACAACGGCTTTGATGAAATTTAGAAAGCTGCCCACTACTCATGTTAATATTGTATTTTCGAAATATTTTATTTTTTTGGCTTTTTTTTCTTTAAATACATACATATATATTTTTACCATTGCTTTAAGTAAGAAATTGCAAATACTTATGTTTTTTATGTTTTATCAGAGAACATAGCATTTTAAAATATTCAAATAAGTATATTTTTATTAAGCAAAAAATAATTAAAAATTAAATTTTTAAGCAAATTATGCAAATCTTTTTTTTTATATTATTTTGTTTTAATTTCAAATGTCTAAACAAGTCAGAAAGCTGAAAAAACGCTTTTCTAAAGCGAAAAAAATTGCTAAATAACTTTTTTTGTAAAAAAATTATTTTTTTCAAAATTTTTAATGATGAAAAATTTCAAATGATTGGAAAATACAAAAAGGGGAATATAAAATATGAGATAAAAAAATTTGTTAAAGCAAAAAAATGCAAATTAGTTTATTTTAGCTAATTTTTGTTCACGAAAATTAAAATTTCGAATTTAAATTAAATAAAAATGTTTCGTCTAAATCGAAAAAAATTTGTAAATAATATTTTGAAGCAAAAAAAAGTTAACGAAAATTTCCTTGCTAATTTAATTTAAATAAAAATATTTTTCTGAGCAAAAAAATAAATGCAAATTAAATTTTTTTTGCTAATTTTTGTCAAATTATTGGAAAATATAACTAAAAAACTGCAAAAGAGTTTTAGAGCAAAACAATGCAAATTATTTCTTTTTTGCTTATTTTTGTTCAATAAAATTAAAATTTCGAATTTAAATTTAAAAAAAAAAATGTTTCTTTTGAATCGAAAAAAAGTTGTAAATGATATTTTGAAGCAAAAAAAATTAAATAAAATTTTAAATATTTTTTTTGGTTACAAAAAATCCAACAGAAAAGCGAAGATTAAAAAGAAACATATTTTTCTGAGCAAAAAAATAAATGCAAATTAATTTTTTTTTGCTAATTTTTGCCAAAGTATTGTAAAATTAGAAAGAGCTAAAATAAAAAAATGACATAAAAAAATTGCAAAAGAATTTTAAATCAAAAATATGCAAATTATTTTTTGTTTGCTATTTTTTGTTAAAAAAAAAAAATTTTCGAAGAAATTTTGTAAAAAACATGTTTATTGTACAAAAATGTGCAGGAAAGTCAAGTTAAAAATTTTTCGGAAGCAAAAAAGTTAATTTTTAAAAAGGAAAATTAAAAAAATTGTGTGTTGTACTTTTTTAACTCAGCCAAAACTCCTTCCATTAAAATTTTTATCATAATTCAAAAACGATATTTTTACTCTAAATATATATATTTTTTTTTTTTGTTTTGAAAAGTATTTGCAATTTTCTCGAAGTGAAAAAATGTTCGAATTGAGAAAAAAATTAAAAAAAAAAACCAAATTATGAAAAGGATTAACAATTTTTATTCTTCGAATGGCAAAAAAAAAAAATATTTAAAAATTTTCTGTTAGGGCTTTTCTACATTTCATCAACACGTACATATGTACTTACATATGTTTGTAAATACATATATATTTTTACATACATAAACATTTTTGCCTACAAATTTACTTGTTTCTTAGTACAGCTTACTCAGCGAAACGATGTTGTTGCCTATTTTAAGGCGTTTTATGCCGCTATAATTTATTCATTTTTCACAAACATGCATACATTTGTATGAACATATGTATAATATGTAGCTTTAGGTTTTTTGATTTAATTTTATGCACTTGCTGATTTTTTATGCTAATTATTACATACATACATACATTTTATTAAATTATATATAACTACAAATATAAAAAAATGTATACTATATATTTTTTGTTACAATTTTTAATTTTTTTTTAATAAATTTTTACTCGTATATTTTAGGTCACAAAGTATTCAAATCAAAATTAATTATAAAAAAAAAAAACAACAAAAAGAGAATTAGAAGCAGCAGTAACAGATTTCAATAAAAAACAAGAATCACTAAAAACTGCAAACACTTAAAATCTAAAATACAAACAAATATATAGAAAATTTGCAAAAGCGCAGCCTCTGTTTGGTTTTTTGAAAATGGAAGTACATACATACATACATACATACATACATACATACATACATGAGAAATATTAAATAAGGAATTGTTACAGTTTGTGAATGCTGCTAAATTGTTGACTGTATATTCCATTGTTAAGTTTTCACACTGAATAGGTACATACATACATACATACATATTCGTATTAAACTACATAAAAAACAATATTTAAATAAAATTTCAAAACTTTATTATATATAATGTAATGTACATACATACATACATACATCCATATGTATATTGATATTATTTTTACTAAAGCGTACGTATGTATGTGAATCCTATACTGCTGCAAATCTATATACATATATATACAATGCATACAAACAACAAATAAATGTACATGCATAACCGCATTAATTCGTATGAGTAGATTTTTCAAAACTTACTGTGTATATTTCAAATAAAGACAAAATTATATCCTTCCTTTAAGACTATCTTTTGTTATTTATTCGTTCCGGGGGTTCTCCCACGGGGTCTTCACCAACAGGTACAGCACGGAAAACTTTAAAATCTACTGTGAGTTAGCCCATCCGGAGGACATTAGCAGCTCCGTTGGATCTCCGAATGGACAAAGAATGAAATTTAAAAGACATTAGAGTTGCGCCATTGAACCTCTGGTATAGTTCATCGTTTTACTTCGGTAAAACCTTTCTCTTGTGAACTTCTAAAGCCGACTCATCGGTTGTTTTCATCGTCCAAACCTCTGCACCGTATTAGCAAGGCTCATTCTGCGTTGAATTTCCGACTGTTAATTTTCAATCAATTCGTTCACGGTAGGACTTTAGTGCTTTAGTACCTCACAGCTGGCTCAGGCTATTGTGTTCTCCTACTAATGGATTGGGACTGTGCACACTCAGGTTCCAATGTTTTTGTTGTTGTTGTTGTTGTTGTTGTTGTTGTAACCGCAAAAATATTCCCCAAAGTAGTTTTTGGGAATTGCTGCGGGAGTGACAGTCATTGGCCGGACAAAAAAAATCCGAGTCGTTCCGCTATAAAGACCCGACTGTCGCGGGAACTATTGGATTTTAGTCGCCTCTTATGACAGACATGCCTTACCGCGGCTAAATTTTTGAGCTACTGCCCCCAGCGGTGGTATTCAGGTTCCAATCGTCGGGTATGCTTTCTTCTTTTGGTTTCCCAAATGTGTCTTGCTTCTAGCATCAGCTCTAATTATCTTTCCTACGTTTCATCGCATCGTTGCAAGTTCGTCAATCCTCTTTCTTCGGTTCATTAACTCCCCGACGTTCATCACATCTCTTGGACGGTAGTGATATCAGTCGTACAAGAATATCAACCAGCTGTATTGGAATTTGTCAAACTGATTTGACATTCCCTGCCTAGAGGTGACCGCAATTAAAAAATTTAGCATAATTTTTTATTTAAATTAATTTTCTATAACTTTTTGGATCTTAGTATGACACCAGGATTTGAACCCGAGCCTTTCGAATAGCAGTACGCAATGCTAACCACTCGGCTACCGCCGCCCGCCGACGCTGCAATTAGTCTCTACATTTTTATAAACTAACGCCTAAAATTATGCAAGGAATTTCGGATAGGAATGAAGTTTCTGGCATAATAAAATGCGAGATTTGTTTCATCTTGAGGCCCCGGAGATCCGATTTATATTCTATCATACTGGAAATATTATTCAAAGCATGGTTTTGAACTTATAACTGTTGAAAAATAAGAAACTCAAAAAATATCTTTTGTTACTTTTTTCATCTCAGATTAAATTAATTTATGACTTACTGATTACAGTATTCACTACAGATACAAATAAAAAAACGCTTCTTGTCATTGAGACAGTTTTATCTGCAAACAAAAAAAAAAGCCTTTATCACTTGTTGAGATGAATATAAAAAAATCGAGATAAGTTTTGCTAATTATTCGCTTGACTCCGCAGTCATATATTACGCAATAAAACTTTCTGTATATCTCCTCTCAGTCATTTATGTATACATACATATTTATTATTTGTTGCAATAACAATTAACAGCAAAAACATCTAAAATATATTTAGATTTGTGTGTTTATATATATATATTTGGCATACTAAATAGTGAGGCCTGTGTTATCAATTAGCAGAAAAATGCGCAATGCTTGCCTCACATCATAAGTGCAATGAAATATGTACAAAAATACATATATTAGTATTTGTATGTGTGTTGTTACGTGTATGTAGCAATTTACATGCATACATATTCAAATTGTTTATTGCCTTCACACCCGCACCTAACACTTCTCAAACCAACTCTTTACAAATATATTATATAAATTTATATAATTTACAATAATACATACATATATAATTTTGTTAATTTGCTAAAAGATTTTCATACACCGAAATTACCGTTGAAATGTACACAAATTGAACAAATAGCATTCATAGTACATCGTCACATTGCTGAAAGTACATTTTTACAATTACATGTATATATGTATGTGAGTTAACTAATTATTTTTTTCTTTTTGGCTGGGTTTAAAATATGTTGGTACAAGGTATGCACACAATTTAATTAAAAAAAAAAAAAACAATCAAAATACTACGCCCTCCACTAATGCTTTGTAGCCTCAGCCAGTGTTGCGTCCGCATCATCTGCATCCAATGCTTCATCACGTTCGGCCAATTGTTTTAACAATTCAAAACCACTTTTCCACTTAAGAACATCCGCACGCAAATCCATTTTTTCACGTTGAGTCGTTATCTTTTTATCCAATGCAAAATCTTGTCGCGGACATGCTATGTCACCCTGTCGCAATTTCAGCACTGGACACAAGTCGTTATGACCGTCACCAACATAAATAATGCGTTCATAGTGTGTATTGTCACGCAGATTACGTTTGGCCACAAAATGCTCCAATATCTTGCCTTTACACAAATTGGCTGCACTCAGCTTACACTCGGTCTGATGGTGATAGGGACGCACATGCAGCAAACCATCGTCGTCAAAGTGCGCAGGATTTGTGAATATACTCTCAAAGCAATTGGCCAAACCATGCGCCTCCAACCACTCTTGTATGAAGATCGTGTTTGAGTCACTAATGATGATTAAATCGTATTTGTTTTCTGTCGCCTGATGTAGACGTTTCAGTAAACGCACAAAACCAGGTACTTCCGGTATACAACGTATTTTATCGCGTATCGTTTGTGGTGAGTAGCACTGCTTATGCAAACGTCGGAAAACCTCAGCCATGTATTCCTGCCAGCCCTCTTTGTGTATAATGGTTTCGCTGGGTAAGTGATCTGCCGGTAGAAGATCACGCACCACCGTATCCGTGTTGTCATCCACAACGGTGCAATCGAAATCGAAAGCGACCAAACGACGTGAGACTCGCGGTTGCATCTTACAATTTGCCATTATCGTACCGCTTATATTCCTCAACAATAATAGACGTTTGCGAAACGTAAAAGCTGAATGGAGAATGCGAAGGCCAAAACAACGAGCAGCTGATACTGCTAACCGTGACGACAGCATAGAAGTGTATGGAACGGGTGGGTGGGAAATTTGTGCACCAGGAAATTTCTATATTTATTTAGAGGTCACTAATTTAACCTTTACTTTGGATTAAGGTAACAAATTTAATTGCATTACATTAATTAAAACGATTTTTCTAAACTCTTTTTCTATTACGACAGATAATTTGAAGGCAATAAAATGATAAAAAATATATATTTAAGGTTAGTGTATACGGATTAAATAAAAATCCCACGTTTCAGTATTGCATTTTTGAGGAAGGTTTTTAAATTTGAATTAATATATATGCATGAGCAAATTATTTGATAAGATATTTTTTAAAGGAACTTAACTCAGCTAAAAACTTATACAAAAAGAAACCGGAGTTGAAGATTTTTTTATGTGATATTAACGGTTTCAATTTTCAGTGAAATATTTGTTTTAGTTGACACTGTAACCCTGTTGGTTCATTTGTTTTGGGAAATTTATGTACTGCTTCCTGTAGCGCCTGCACCGCTCTTTTTTCAAAAAGTAAATAACAGCTGTTTTTAGCTTTAAGAGCACTGTAAATAAAACAATTGGCGCCAAACAACAACATTAACTACAATCTTTGCATGTACATGCGCCGATGGCATATCAGTACCATATGCTGTTGACATTTATTTTCCTCTAGAGTAGTAAAGTGTACATAAAAGTTTTGCTCTTGTGTTCCAGCAGTTCTCAAATAAACACGAATTTAGTGCAAAACTGTTTGCGCTCGATAGTAAACGTTTTCAATAACTGGCGGCTATTGATTTCTTCCAAATATATAAAATATAAGTGAAATAATTTTTTCTTCCAACCTAAAGTAAGTAAACAGCATGCAAGTGGAGTGCAACTCAACGCAAGCAGCAACGAATGAGTCTTCTGTTGGTGCTAGCACAAGCGCAACAGTTGCGACATCAGGTGCTTCAGCAAAATGTACAACAACTGCTAATGTCAACAAAAATAGTAAACAGCAACGTGGTCCACTGAAAGATGTTGGTGTCTTAAAACGTGAGGATTTCGAAGGCGGGCCAGTGAGCTTGGATGAAATCGTGTGTGGGCTATATTTGGGTATGTTTTGAACAAACATGTTGATGCCACAAAATTATTGATTAATTTTTGTTTCGGTAGGTAATCTAACCGCTGCTACACATATGATGACATTGAAGATTTATAGAATTACGCATATACTTACATTGGACTCAGTGCCATTACCACAACATATAACAGAGGCGAGCTTCCTGACAACCAAATATGTTCAAAGTAAGTTTATTTAAAATCGATTATATAAAAAAAAGGCTTACACTCGGTACATAGGCATTTTTCTTTGTAAAACAATAAAAGTATTAACGTCTGTAATCTGTAATCTGTAGCCAATATTGTGGCGAACGTACTACAAATACACCCACATGTTACCTAGCTTCAATAATGATCTTAGACCAAGTAGTTCGATTCCAAACCCCCCAACTGCTCTTGGCACGTACCAAACTATAATTTATACTATTAGAAAATCCAGCAGCCCGTAACTAATGTCGAGGGAACTTTTGAAGCATTCGATTTTGCTTGTGTGCTATATTTAATTTAAATGTATACAAAATGCTATTTAAAAGTCCCACTGGCTATACTAACTCACAAATCGTACTTTTTATAGAAGACCTTGAGGATAATATCAACCGGCTAAGCTTATCTAATCAAAGGACGTGTATGCTCTATCTATGTGCATAACAGCACACACATTTATTTACATAGTCAAATGCACGGACATACGCATAGACATTAGTGTGGCATCAAGAGTAGCTGAAAGCTCGTTATAGTCATATTGACACGCACCTTCACCAGTAGACATGTCCGTAGTAGCACAAACCTCGAGATGTGCAAAGAAGTACCATACTACCACCTTGTCATTGGCCTTATCTGCACATAAAATTCAGCCTCCCACACCCATTACCTTCCTGAAAGCGTTAAACTTGTTGGTGTGTGTGCATTTATATTCAACTACTTTCCTTTAGCCAACGTAGGTTTTATTAAAATTAAATATATTCTATTTTCACACACACGCATCCACATCCAATCTGTTATACGCTCCCGACTTAACGCCACCCATATCATACGATCTGACAGGTATAAATATTGTCTAAGCGGCAAGTGAGTGGCAGGGTAGACTAAACACAATAACAAAGTAATCATTATGTTGAAGGCTTACGTGCACACTGCGTATTACACATGTACAAACGAATGTGGTGCGGCCACCCAGATGATTTGTTTGGTTGGCTGTTTGAGTGACATATAGGATAGTTTTTGTTTCGTCTATGGCGTTGCTTTGTGAGTGACACGGCGAGTGTGAGTTTGTTTATTATTCCATGGCGATTATTTGTATACGTATAAATGTGACAGATTCTAAAACTTTTATTGGCAGTGTGTTTAGTTTACTATGCTTTAGCTGGTACAGTAGGGATAGTGGCAAGTGTGACGATTCATTTTACAATGGTGGCGCTTCATGGGCTAGCTGGAAGGCGAGAGTCTCTAAATTCATCGGAATAATCATACCGATAATAGAAACCAACTCATTTAACTTCCGTTAGATGTTTTCGACGCCATAGAATAGCTTTGCCTGCTTCTAGGCGATATTGAGAAAGCCGATATAGTGACAACAAGAATAACTGGCTACAGACCGGCATTACAAGCCATTTAGGGAGAGTCAACCAACACCTTTCATAACATTCTTACTTCTTCGGCTTCTGGAAGTTGGTGAAATTTTTTCTTTTTAATTCTTTTATTCTGAGCTTTTTACAAATGCAAAGGAAACACATATTTCCAGCGCCAGAAACCTAAAAAATGCAAATTTGACATTTATTCGAGGAAATTTTTTATTATCACTCACTTCTCTTATCTTTCCTCACTTCTAATTTGAATTTTTCTTTTCCTTATTTAGTTTCCGACATGAAAAAGGAAGACATCCTACACCATTTAGATAGCTGCACGGAATTTATAGAAAGTGCGCTGGCACAAGAAGGCAATGTACTGGTGCATTGGTGAGTACAAACGCCGTGGAGTATGCAAAGAATATACAGTTATAATATACCTATATGTATAAGAAAATATAAAAAATCACCATTTTGCTGCCCTTCCAGCTACTACGGTGTCAGTCGCAGTTCTGCTGCCGTCATAGCTTTCATTATGAAAAGCCGGCATCTGGATTATCAAGCTGCCTTTGAAATGGTGCGCAAGAGGCGTCGTTTCGTACAACCCAACATCGGTTTCGTATACCAATTGAAGCTCTACGGTTCGATGGGCTGCAAAATCGATACACAATATCAGCCATACAAATTGTATCGTTTACGCTTGGCGGGCGATCAAGTGCTCAAAGGTGTGTAAATTTTAAATAAAAAGTGTCTTAAAAAAATCATAATTTGTATACGTTTTAACTACGCTTACAGCCAAAATATTACCTCAATCCTTTAATTCACTAATCCAATCGGATCCGGCTGTGACACAGGAGAATCCAGAACCCATTGTTTATCGTTGTCGCAAATGCCGACGTGTTTTGGCCTCGAAGGCACATATAATGCAGCACGACAACAAATCGCTCATCACACAAATGTCAACAAAACCAAGCGGCAATAATATTGCTAGCAATATTGGTACTACCGCGCCACAGACGTCGCGGCTGCTCGAAAAAATTGCCGTAGAGATACTAAAAGCTTACACACCCACCGATACAGAGACACAATCGTTGGTTTGTCGCAATATAATATTTGTAGAGCCCATCACCTGGATGCGCAACATCACTAACAGCACGCAGGGACGCTTGAATTGTCCGAAATGCGAACAGAAGGTGGGCAATTTCAGTTGGATCAACGGCTGTCAGTGTCCATGTGGCGAAGTAGTGACGCCGGCCTTCTATCTGATACCGTCACGTGTGGAACTCTCGAAGGCTGTGCAAAATGTGCAGACGACGCTTTAGATAGTTGAGCAGGAGGAGGAAGAGGAGGAGGTGTTTATGAACATGCTAAGCATTTATAAACAAAAGTTCTATAAATCCTGAAAGGAAATATACAATAGCAAATGTTTGTGGAAAATATTATAAATAAATTTACGATTTTTATTAATCTTATTGTAAAATCAAAGAAAAAATGCTTCCATTGTCTTCTGTAAAATGTAATTGAAATCAAAAGAAAAAAAAAAACTAAATAGTTAAAATATCAAAAAAGAAAATGCTTATAGATAAAGAGATATGAAATAATTTAAATGCAGAATTTTGCAACTTTCAATAATATTAACAGTTATTTCAAACAAATTTACGGGTTTCAGTAGCAATGAAGCGCATAAAATGTTGAGTTCTGTTTTGATATTTGAAACTTAGCTAAAAGTTATTAAAATTCCACTGAAAATTAACAAAACGAACGTATGTATGTGTGTTTGTAAAAGAAAACTTGCTTGTATTAAATTTATATATATTTATGTATATATATACATACTACATAACTACTATAAAAGCTTTGACAATACAAAAAATAAACGTTTTCGAATTAAAAAAAGTGAAAATATT
The DNA here is from genome assembly GCA_037013455.1 of Ceratitis rosa. NCBI lineage: Eukaryota > Metazoa > Arthropoda > Insecta > Diptera > Tephritidae > Ceratitis > Ceratitis rosa. The sequence continues at coordinate 4,542,941 of JAWMAG010000065.1, forward strand.
TAAACAAAATCGTTTTTGAATGCAAAAATATTAAAAAAAAAAACGTTTTTGAATGGAAAAATATTTAAAAAAAATCGCTTTTGAATATAAAAAATATATTGTATAAATTGATGTAAGATAATAAATGTTAAAATGTGAATTTTCCGAAATTTAACTTTTTCAATGTTAATAAAAAGTACAAAAAAATAGAGATGCTACGTTTATTGTGTTACACACATATATACCTTCTATTATTTTATCCAACCATGTGTATCCACCTCCGTGAGGTTGGAGCAGCTGAGAGCAGCATGAAAGATGTGACATCTCAATCGAATGAGGCCGGATACTCGCAAATGTGGTGCTCCAGCGTTTCATCGTCCTCTGCGCATGCTCTACACTCAACCGATTCCATTTTACCTGGCACACTTGTGTAAAAGTGAAAGTGAAGTACCATAAAAGAGAAGTTGCAGCCCATGTAGTCCAGTCTTCTGCAGAGCTACCATTATGAGGACAGCTGCAGACCGCTGCGCTCTATATAAATTGCTCCGCCACCACCAAAAAATGCCGCCATAGAATGGGATAGCTCTAAATACCTGTTTCTCTGAAGATACTCTACTGTCAATAGGATTATGGGCTCCTCAATACTCATTTCTTGAAGAGTTTCTATTGTAGTTTCGGGAAGAATGTTATTAAAAGAACCTTCCGAGTCGAGGAAAATGAAAAGATCTAAAATATTAGTAACAGCCAGACGATTAAACAAAACGTTGCCTACATTTAGGCGCTGGCTTAAAATGCCAAATATGGAATTTTCGTATTTTTTTAATGCAGAATTGTAAAATTCAAAACGGCATATTTTTTACGCTTTCTGTGCATCCCAAAAGTTAATAAAAAAAAAACACATTCATCAGCATTTTTCTTCATTTTTTTTTTGCGAAACCGCATAATTTATTAAAAAGTTGCGTAGCCATTCATATGCAATAAATTACTAAGCTACTTTATTTATATTATTTTAAATACCTACAAAACGGACTAACTTATGCTGCTTACGAGCATTCTTTGCTGTTGATTTTGTTTTTTTTTTATGTATAGGTATATTCAAGTAAAAAGTCAATATGACGTAAGCCTTATTTTTAAAACGCCTCCAAAGCGCCTGGTGTGTTATATTTTACACATATGTATATACATATTTATATTTTAGCTTTTTAACTTTTTTTGTTACATACACAAATATGTACATGTATGTCTGTGTTATTCAATGCTTTTTGCAACAATTTTTGCGGGAAAATTTAAATTATTTTTTTTTTTTTAAATAGAAGCTTTATTTTTTTAATTAAAAAATTTATTTTATCCTTTTTTTTCATTAAAAAAAAACTATTTTATTTTTTTTTTAATAAAAAAAAATAGTTTTATTTTTTTTTTAATAAACAAATAAATTTTCATAGAAAAAACTTAATTAGGTAATTAATTCATAAGTTACTTGAAAAACGTTAAAGTTCAATCTGTAAGTTACTAGGTTAACGACTGCGTATATTTAAAAGGCAACAACTCAAAGTGGAGTTTGAGATTTTCTTTAAATTCACTATATATATTTTTGTAAATTTAATTAAATTGAAGTTTTTGCTTCATGTAAAAAAGTTAAAAAGTTACATTATCAGGTGAATAATATACATATATTATATGTATATATAGAAATATATATGTATACATATATATTTATACAAAAAGTTCGATTGGCGCCAAATTGTCATTTGCCAATTTTTGAATAATAAGAAAATATTGAATTTTTTTTTTGTTTACGAAAAAATCTCAAGCATAAACTAAATACATATTTAAAAAGAAATCACCTCGATTTTTCTTGGCTTTCAATGGGGCTGCGATTTATGCCAGCCTGTCGTCCGTGATAAGCAATTGTTGCTGCTGCTGTGATTGTTGTTGTTCTTGTTGGTGGTGTTGTTCTTTATTAAAAAGTATTTTGCATTTACCTTGAGCCGTGATCTACGGTAGAAAACCTTGCTGTCGCTGCTTGAACTCAAACGCGTGTGTGTTTTTTTTTTTTTTTTTTTTTTTTTTTGTTTAAAGAAATGTTGATTTTTTGGAAGGTGTCTGTTACCTGCAATGAGTTGAACGTTGTCTGGGCTCACTGGCTGGCTGATTAGTTGATTTGTTGATTGTTTGGAATGCCTGTTGCTGGGTGACGACAACAGCGGAAGCCAATTTGATGATTTTTTACATAGTTACCGGATGCTTTGACGATGTCCAATTGCAGCGTGTGTATAGTGGTGGCGTTGATGATGGCGTGCGACGGTGATTTCTGTAAGATTGCACAAAATTGTGAAAGCTTGGCGAAGACTTCAGTTCAAAAGAAGTTTAACTAAACAAAATACCATCACACAATTTCTTATATATATTTATTAATATTATTATTATTATTATTATTAAGCCTTCCACTTGTGGTATTATTGGAGGTGTAGAAAGGGTGAAAATTTTTGTATCGTTTTTTTTTTTTAATTTTCGAACATAAAAATGAGGAGGGAAAGCGCTGTGGTAGCGTTGGTCATGAAAGTTTCTTAAGAAAAGTTATTTATTTATTTTTTATGCAATAAATATATGTACATATGAGTTATAAAAAGGTTTTTGAAATTTAATTTTTGTATTTCTTTTAACTTTTTTTTTTTAAACCAACACTTAAATATTGTATAATACCTATTTAAAATGCAATTTTCCTCTTTCAAATCATGCCACAGTAGTTTTTGGTAATTGCAATAAATATTTTCGAAATAGTTTTTCTTTATTTATTTGTGCGACTTGTAAAAGATCGAAAATTTATGGTGTTAAACTCCGCAAAAAATCATTTAATACTTTTTTTTTGTTAAAAAACTCTCATGACAAATGTATTTAAATGGATTTTATTTTTGTGCCGCGTAAAATTAAACAATTACTTTGTAAGCATCATACAGCTAATAATATTTGTATTTTTATTTTTTTTTTTTTGGATTTACAAATAAATTATTATCATATTGTATGAAGAAAGATTTATGTATATGCATGTAATTGTTATAACTTAACGACTATTTATTTAAAAAATTATACGAAGAAGAAAAATATAAGTTAACCGTAGTTACATAAATAATTTTGTTACCTTTGTAAAGCGGGTATGAAAAAACTGAGTTTTCCACTATAAATCACACATCAACTTCAATCCCTTCACTTCCACCATTTAACTCTCTCTCTCTTTCTCTTACAACTTCCCAACACACAAAATCTCTCTTTTTATTTTTTGTCCTACTAAATAAGAATTAAGACGCAAATTTGCAAAATTGAATTTTTTTTTTTTGTATTAACAATTACCTCGAATATGGGTGTGAATGTGTGCGCAGCAGTTTACTGAGCGTGGTAACGGATTTTGGCGTACGTTTGTTCATTTTGTCTAAATGGAATGAGTGCGTGCGTACGCGTTTCACTTAAAATCTACAAAAACAATATGGCATTGGCATATGGTAAACTTCAGCTGTTGACTTCCAGAATATATAGTATCGAAAAAATACGAGTAATAATTTCATTTTTTTTTAATAAAAACTTTTTTCGGCTATTTTTTTTTTTTTTTTTTTTTTTGTTTTGCTTTTAACTTTATATCAGAAAAATTCAGAGAAAAAATTGTTAAAAAGTACCTTATTTGAGGGTAACGGACTGGTCATGTAGTCCCAACTGGGTACAGGAGGACAAACGTGTCACTCGTTCGCTTAGAGCTATGTATATTTGAGTCACATTTACTGTTTAGTAAATTCACGCTATGAAAAGTTGAAACAAAAACTCAAAAATTAAAAACAACAACCTTGCAATTAGGTAAGGAATAAGCTTAATTTCTCATTAAAGAATTTTTTTTTTTTTTTTGCAATTAATGTACCTCAAAATAATGCTGACACTGAGTAGCAGATTTTCATTCCTAGCAAGCCAGCAGTGCGGAAGTGTTGTATCAAGCGAATCTCAGAGTAAGCAGTTGAATTAAAACACTGCAACTACTGCCGTTTAGCCTGGCAATTAAAAAATATTCCATTAAAATTTATCTGACTGAAAAATAAAAACACTTAGCAAAACTAAAAGTACTATTTCTACTCTTTCACGAAGATTCTCCATAAATTTTCTACACAGTTCAAAAAATCGGCTTAAGACTCTGCAAAAACAGACAGCATCGCTTAAGCTTTCGTCTTCTTATGCGTGAGCATGCGCCAGCTACTAAGTTCCTTCGCTAAAAATTTCTTTCACCTAACACTACATGCGCTCAGTAGCTGTATGAGAAAATTTCCAACCCAGCCTAGTCAAAACTGTAAGCTAAATACATATACAATAAAAAATAATATTTTCTAAAGAGTGCGGGATATAAGCTCTCTTTTTTGCTTGTGAAAACGGCGTTGTACGCTTTTGCCTTTGAAAATGTCATTGTGATAATTCAAAAATATACGTATGACGTAGTATATGCACATAAATACATACATATATATATAAAATGTGTACTAAAATAGTTATAGATGTTAAAATCATATTTTTCACTCACCTTATTTTACGACTTGAGTATATTCATTTTAGGTTTTTAGGCTAGATTTTTTTTAAATTTTATTAAGTTTTGTTTGTTTGGAGAGAGAGAGTACCTCGATCCGCCACGTATTACATATGTAAGTACGCACGTAATTAATAGCGACTGCGACTGCGGCTACGGCTATGGCTATGGCGATCCCTGCTGTTGCGTCGATGGCTGCTGCGCGAATGGGAGCGTCTACGGTGCGATGACTTATGATGATCTGTATGCAAAAAACAAACCTTCAATGCAATTATGTACACATAAATCAAACATGCAACTTACGTCGATGTCTATCGGCCGAATGCCGACTGCTGTGCTCACGTGAATGCCCACGATAATCCCGCTCTCGCTCTCGCTCCCGCTCACGTTCGCGCTCGCGTTCGCGGTCACGATCACGATGATCATGATGATCACTGCAATGCGTATTCATTTATGATATCGTAATTATTATAAAGTAATAGTAATTAACTCCCTTACCGCCTGCGTTCGTTGTGATGGCTGTAGGAGTTGCGATGCATGCTGCGTTGTTCACGTTCGTCACGTCGTTTGCGTTCCTCCTCTTCGCGATCCTTTTGACGCCTTTCATGTATTTCCTCTACGGCTTTGCGCAAACGCGAATAACCCAAATGTTGTTTGCCCATCAAATGATCCTCTATGCGCTGTTGAGCATCGCCAACAATTAGAAAAGCGCCACAGATTTCGCAAACTTCCATTTGCTTTTCGGGCAGTGTGCCGAGATCTTGCATCCAGGGTAGTAATTTCTTATCACTGCCACTTGCGCTACCACCTTCTTCACTTTTTGGCGATTTTTCCCCATCCGACTTATCGGCATTACTCTCTGATGGTGATGTGGTTATGGCATCCTTTAATGCACCATTTGTCTGTAGGTGTTGTTGCTGTTGCTGCTGTTGTTGTTCGTGTTGTGCAACCAATGCTTCTTTTTCGTCTTTTAATTGCTCACAAAGTGCCATCAAATCCTTTGCCTGATCCACATCACCACGTGTGCCAGCTTCTTCAGCTTCGGATAGTAATTTTTTTATACGTGCATTAATATTGTTCAATTGTTCTTGGTACTTTGACAGCGGTATTATCGGTGTGGGTTGATCACGATGCATGAGTTGTAAACGCTGTTTACCTTTTTGAATTTTTCGATCAACATCGTTCAACATATTATTACAGAAACGCAAAAACTCATCTTCGTACGAACGTTTACGTGGCGAAGGACGTGCTTCCTCATACAAACGCTTAGCCTCGTCATCATGTATTTGTGTGCATGGACCCAAATCTGCGCGTGTATTTATAAAAAGATCATGTGGGCAGAATTTTACAACGTAATATTGACAGAACTGTTGGGAAGCCATAGCAGAAGAAAACAAACATTCAATGTTAATTTTACTTAATAAACAAAAAAAAAACATGCCCATGATATTGATTTTGCAATAAAACATTATACAAAAATTATACTTACGTCCGGATCATCCCAACTGATTTTACGTGGGGCCTCCGATGGATGCAAATTTCTGTTGCGGCCCATCAATTCGTCTAGCATTTGGCGTGCTGCGTCGACCATTATCTAAATTTAATTTGATTCTTTTTTTAGCTACCGAAAATATGTGATTATTGACCCCACACACACACTTTTTATATTTAGAATGTTCTCTATGTGGTTAAATTTTTTCCCGATTTTTTGCAGGTTTACGTGTTGTTTATCATCCAATTATTTGATTTAATTATACTCTGTGTTTTATACTTATTTATTTCGAAATTACATATACATATATTTCAAATTGTAATATTTTTCACCAAATTTTTTAACCCAAAAGACAGCGGACTTCTTAAACCAATATGTCAGAACATAAATGACAGTTCAGACGTTGACAGGTTCCAATAAAAAAATTAAAAAGACATGGTTGCACAGATAAGTGTGGATTCGAAATATTTTGCATGTGATAGAACAAGGCAAATTTACACACGGTAGTAGCAAGATTACAAAAACAAATATTCTATGTATTTTGTTCGTGTAATCGTAGTTTCGAAAAATCAAAAATGAAACTCGTTCATTGTATTTTGTTGGTGTAATAAAAAGTTCGAAATGTCAAAACCCATTTCTCATGTATTTTGTTGTGTTTGTTTGTGCAATCATATGATGTGACAACTTCTCCTTCTATAAATTTGCCTTGGTATAGAATTTAAATTAGCCGCCACATACATATGTAGTAAAATGTTAACCGCTCTAAAAAAAAAAAAAAATTTTAGAAACACCCTATTATTTTAACGGAAAATAAACATTTCATTTATTTCGTTTAACTTTCAACGTGTAAAAAAAAATTATTAGTATTAAAATATATTTACAAAACAAAAATATACTGCTCTAAGTAAACATGGTTTTTGGACCGCCTAAACGACGTTTGCTCATCTTCGATTTCGATGAGACGCTGATTTCAGTGGACTCTATTTCGCTCCTACGCGACTTACTGCCAATATACCGCCGGCCAAAAAGATGCAAAAGAACAATTGATGGCAAAATCACGTACCTAAACACAATATTTGGGGAGTTGCGTGCCATGGGTTACACATCGACCGAACTGCGCCGCCTAATAGCTGCTATACCGCCAGTACCGAGTATGGTGGACTTTATAAAACATCTTTACGAATCGTGTGATCCCAAATATGACATAATCATCATTAGCGATTGTAATACGATATTCATCAAAGATTGGTTAGCTTATAATCTGTTGAGCAAATGTTTTAAGGAAATTTTCACAAATCCCTCATATGTGGTGAGTAGCGATGGTATACGTGTAGAGCCGCTACAGAACACCAATTGTCCTTTGGGTCCACCGAATCTCTGCAAGCGTGACATTTTGGAAAAATATCTAGCGAAACGGCAAGGTGTAGGCGTAAATTATGAGCGCGTGATATTCGTTGGGGACGGTGCCAATGACTATTGTCCAACGCTTATTATGCGCAGAGATGATATTGTGTGTGCGCGCAAGGGTAAAGATTTGGAAAGGAAAATACGTTGCAATCGGCAAAAGTGTAAAGTTCGGCCGTTGGTATTGTTATGGAGCAGTGGTCACGATTTATTAACGCTCCTGGAGACGGTGTTGGATTGTGTAGCCATTTCATGCATATAATTGTAGCGGGCGACTGTAAAGGACACAAGTAAAATATTATAAAATAAAATTACCCAATTAAAATAAATTATGAGAGTATATATAACAAAATTATATAAATATATGAAAAATACTAAAATGAAAAATGTTTAGGGTGTATGAAAAAATAAAAATTAAAATTACATAAAATATATTAAACAAAAATATTATAAAAAATTAAAAAAAAAACGTTTACGATTATTAAAACTTGTAATATTTTGTTTTTTTTTTGGCAAAAATAAATTTTTGTAACAAAATATCGAAATATTTTATTAAATTTATTATTATAAATAACGGCATTCGCAACAAAATAACATTTATTAATTAATTCGATTAAAAATTGCTTGTAAAATTCACGACCTCAACCTAACCTAACTTGTGTTCAACTTGCAGCGCTTGCGCATTTGATAGTGTTGGTACTAATATTCATATGATTCGCCTTCTCTATATACAGAATAATTAAATATTAAATGACTATTTTTTTAAATATAAATAATAATTATTATCCATGAAACCAAAGAAAGCCAAATATTTTCTAAAATATAATAAAAAAGCACATGTAGCATATTTGCAAACAAAAAAATATGTACAAACATGAAAGAGTTAAAAAAAAAGTTTCACAACAATTCAAATATGCATTGACAAAAATATTAAAAAAAAAGCAGCAGCTGACGCTTTCGGCTTTCAAAACTAATTTTCATTTTTCGAAATTAACTTTCAAAATGAATCAAGGCGAATTTATAGAAGGTGAAGTAGTCACATCATATGATTGCTTGTCCCTCCTTCCATTTCAACAAATTACACAAACAAAATACCTGATTGGCATTTCGAACGTTTGTTTGCAAAAACAAAATACATTGAACGATTTTCGTTTTTGAATTTTCGAAACTAAATTTACACAAACAAAATACATAGGCCTTTTGTTTTTGTATTCTCGCTACTACCGTGTGTGAATTTGCCTTGGTTGAAAATTAGTTTTCCTTCTTCGAAATCAATTTACGGCTTTCGACGTTAATTTTCGACTTTCGAAATAAATTTCCGATTTTCGAATTCAACATTTTTTTTTTCGAAATAGTTCTTTGGTTTTCTACATTAACTTCGAATTGTATTTTCAACATCGAAATTCATTTACGACTTTCGAAATTGATTTATGATTTTCTAAATTGACTTTCGAAATTCATTTACTACTTTCGCAATTCATTTACCAACTTCAAAATTGAATTTTTGGCACAGATATTTCGCTTTTCGAAATGAACGCTCAGATTTTTAATTAAACAAATTAAATTTCCCCTTTCGAAATCAATTTCCAACTTTCTTAATTAATGTTTGACTTTCGAAGTTTGGAAACTATTTTGTTCTATCAACAAAACAATACCAAGTACATAAATGCATACACAAAAACAGATGAATTTACATAATAATGAAAATTTTTGTTTTTGCAAATTGAACTCCACACCATGATACAAAAAACAAGGTAGTTTCACTCAAATTTTTTTCAAAAATATTAACCTTATGGCAAAAAGATTTCTAGACTTTCGCTTTATTTTTCTGCTACCATTTTCATTTAAAAAAAAAATAAATTTTCCACTTTCTAAAAACAAAACGAACTCACAAACAACTTAAGCTTGGCTTAGTATTTCCAGAAATCTAATGGAAATAAGATTATTTTCAGGCGGCATAACATTTTTTTTATAAAAAAAATATTTTTAAAGTGGCAATATCTTGAAGTTAAAATGAACATAAGATATAACGTCAAAAATCTTTATATTGAGCGGAACTACCTTCCTTTTTTTGTATTATGCTCCACACATTAAAGCAGTTTAATATTTAATAAATGAAATTTTATTGAATTTTTTTATTTATGTGCATTATTTGACATTATTTCTTATATATAAAGACATGATTGTGTTTGCATGCAGCAAAACTTACTTTTCTGCTTATCATATAGTATAGTAGTATAGCTTTATTTTTAGTTTATTCTGCTTTTTCACTCATTGAAATATACATACGTAAACATTTACTTTTTACCTTTATTTATACTTTAATTATATGTATTTTAAATTGTTTGTTTATTTATATATATATGTATATCTAAGTTTCTTTTTTGCACTATAATACATCTTGTTAAATTAACACACTTTTGTAAGCTTAAACTCTTCTTTTTCGCAAAGTTGAATCGAGTTTTTTTTTTGTATTTTTAGATAAATTTAGCTTATAATTAAATATTAAACGAAACTAGACACTTAAACTTAGTTTAAAAAAAAAAATATATGTAAATTAAATTTTTTTGTAACCTAAATGCTAGTAGAAGTATGTATGTTATTAAATTTATATGTATAATGTAAAGGCGTTAAGTTTGTCATCAATTCTTCAATAATATGCGCTGGGAAACGCATTAAAACCAGATTTTTTGTTTAAACTTAAGTTAAAATTTTAATTTCTGCTTTGAACTTGCGTGTGCGGCAGCAGTGCGACAAAATGAGACCGGCGATAGCAGCTTAAAATTCGCAGCAGCTCCACTCTACATATCCAACGTCGCATTTTACTGCTACTACAACACATCCTCGTTGTGGCTACTACGCTTGGGGCAGTAACGTATCACCCCCACTCAGGCAACAACGGGCGGTGGCGGCGGCGGCGGCGCCAGCGTGCCGGTTACGCTCACCTTATTGGTGGCCGAGGTTACTTTAACGGCAGCCGCACCACCTTTACCAGTCACATGCGGCGCTGTTGGATCATTAGCTGCTGTTGTTGGTGTTGTTGTATTCGCTGTCTGAGCTTGTGCTTGTGCTAGCGCTTTCGTTTGTTGCTTTTGTTGTGCAGCCACAGGCGCTAAGGGTGTGTGCGGTGCCGTACTAACCGTTGCCGCAGGACTTGCAATTTGCACGCGTTTCACATTCTTAGCTCGTCCGCACGGTACACACAACATCGAGCAGTGCTCGCGCAGCTTAGTTATGTGATCTATTCGATACTCATTTATCCATTTCACTTTCTTGTGTTTGATCGGTTTGATTTTCTCACCATTGGGCGATATCATATTCGGTTGGGGTAAACCCTCGGGTTTGGTAGCGCCACACCGCATACAAATGCTGCAGCGATCACAGCTCCAGCGACCTGTGCATTAGATGGAGGAGGAAAGTAAAGAGAAAAACACATGTATTAAATAATAATTTTGACACATGAAATAATAATAAAAAAAACTCACCATCTGGCACGGCTTTGACGTCCAAGCAGTAAATGTGAAAGCCTCGATCGCACTGCTCACAGTAGAGCATTTTATTCTGATCCTGCTTGCCCTTGCATTTGATGCAGCATTTGCAGTCGACACATTGCCAATTGTAGTTGCGCACGCGCGCCACCATACGTGAGGGCATTTCCACGCAACTCGGATGTACTGTTGAAAAAAAAAGAGAATAATAATAAATTACAACCTTCAGCTCTGTAATCGCTGTCAACTTACCTTTTCGCCGACAGGTGTAACAGCGTATGAAGACTTCAGGCAGGTTTTTCAAATTGCGATTCTGTATACGCTGGCAAACGCTGCAAGTGGCAGGTGTATCGAACTCTTCGTCCGTTGCAGAGGAGCCCTCATCGCTAGAGCTATCGGTATCGCTATCCGAGTCCTATAAAGAGCAAAGATATCTTCTATGTCATGGCACTGAGAAAAAAAAATTTACAACACCCTGAACTCACCGTTCCGCTTTCACTTTCACTCTCGGATGACGACGTTGCCGATTCGGTTTCGCTGTCATCTTTTGCCTTCGTAGCATAGCGTGAGCATACATTACGGCGCATAATGTTGCGCATCAGTGTGTTCTGAGCGTTAGAATTCACGCAGCTGATTTGCGTGGTCTCAAGAACACCTGCTACGGTAGGTTCGACAAGCGACTTGTCATCCAGCACTGTAGGGACATCAGCAGGCTTTTGCAGGTATTCAGTCAGCAACCGTGGATTCTGCAGCACCGTATTGAGTGGCAAGCAACTTTTGTAAGAGAAATTTATTAATAGCTTCAAATATTGAGCATATTTCACCCCCTTCTGACTCACCTCAACTCAAATGGTGAGTACTGTCGATATTGTGCACTATATTGACCCGGTACTAGCGCCACTGGATAGCTGGTGTTCAGATCTCGCGGCGGCGTGGTACGTCGCGGCTGCAGTAGTTTTGGTGGTTCAGGTATTTTCTCGGCTTTGGCTGCCGCCGCGACTGCCTCAGCAATAGGCCTATTGACGCTTGTTGTTGTCGGCGCTGTTGCAGGCAATGGCACATTCATTGTCAACGTCTGCAAATCCAGACAAGCCAAACGTTCTTCTTTGCGGCTGTAAATACAATAACAATTTATTGAATTATTATTTATATTGTTTTATATATAAATTTTTTTTTTCAATAAGTAAACTAAATGACTTACGTTCTATTGAAGTAAGAGTTCCATTTGCTGGCCGATAGTAACGCACGTTCTCGCGCTTGCAATCCACGACCAGACACGTTCAGACCCAAAGCTTTCTGTTTTGCCTCAATTTCCCGCAAATGCTTTTGGCGTATGAAATCCTTATACTCCTCATACTTCCCATAGAAATCAGTATACATAATATCCAATATATCGGATGCCCAAACAGCTGTTATGCCCAAGTCGCACATACGTTCCGACACCAAACCCTTTTCCTGCAACCAATTGCGCTCCTCCATGTCGATTTGTCGACGCGGCAGATCGGGATATTTTCGCTTAAAACTCTTTATACCCAGATAAAGCGCAACCTGCTCTTGTATCATGAATGTATCGCGATTCTTTGAGGGGCAACAGCCCTTTGGTGGTGGCCAATCATACTCGGCAATGGCGGAAACGGTGATTTCAGCACTAAAAATTTAGAAAAAAATACATATTTAATATAAAATATGTTGAAATGTGTGCAATGGATGATATAAGACTCACTCTTCAGCAACGCAGACTTCCATTTTCTTCTTCTTTGGCCGCTTAATAGCGCTGCCATTTTGTACTGCAGCCACTGTATTGGGATCCAAAATGCTATTTGTGCTGACCACGGAGGATTGCGATTCATCATTGGCGAGGAAATCGGGTTGCCTGCAAATGAATGTTAAATACCGTTAAAAACTGAAACTTTTAAATATTTGAAAGAAATGCTTACCTTATGGGCGTTGCGGGATCCAACTGCATTTGGCTCAAGTCGGCGCTCATGCGTGTGTCCTCCTCAAAAACTTGTGGGGACTAAAAAAAAAAGAGCAGATAAAAAAATGCCTTAGGAAATTAAAAATCAGTTAAAAACTATTTTAAGGAAAAATTAAAAAATTGAAAAAACCTTTCGAAAACGCTAAAAAAAAAAACAATTCGAAGTTTTTATAAATACAAATAAAACAATTTAAAAAATTCACAAAAAGAAGAAAATACAATAAACATAAAATTAAAAAAAAAACCTAAAGCTACAACAAAAATAAACATTTACAAAGAAAAAAAAATACTAAAAAAAATATATAAAAAATAATTTAAAAAAACATAAAAAATAATATAAAAAAAAATAATTAAAAAATACGTAAAAAATAATTTAAAAAAATACATAAAAAATATTTAAAAAAAAAAACATAAAAAATAATTAAAAAAAATACGTAAAAAATAATTAAAAAAAAAATACATAAAAAATAATTAAAAAAAAAAGTAAAAAATAATTTAAAAAATATACATAAAAAATAATTTAAAAAAATCATAAAAAATAATTAAAAAAAATACATAAAATATAATTAAAAAAAAAAAAAAAAAAAAAAAAAAAAAAAAAAAAAAAAAACATAAAAAATAATTCAAAAAACATTCACAAAAAAATACCTAAAAAATAATTTAAAAAAAATTCACAAAAAATAATTAAAAAATGCAAAATAATTAAAAAATACAAAATAATTAAAAAATGCATAAAAAATAATTAAAAAAATATAAATATAATTTAAAAAAATATATATTATAAAAATATATAAAAAGACAATTAAAAAAAAATATATAAAAAAAAATATATAAAAAAAAATATATAAAAAAAAATATATAAAAAAAAATAATTTAAAAAAATTCACAAAAAAATACCTAAAAAATTAATTAAAAAATGAATTTTTCACAAAAAACAATTAAAAAAATACAAAATAATCAAAAAATAAAAGATACATGAAAAATAAAAAAAAAATACGTAAAAACATAATTAAACAATAAAAAAATAGATAAAAAATAATTTAAAAAAAAAATCCCTAAAAATAAAATATTGATTTAAAAATAAAACAATGCAAAAATTTATCAATAATAATTAATAAAATACAGCAAATTTAAAATAAAAATAAAACTAAAAATAAAATTTCTCAATTCTAAAGTATAAATATATTATTTACAAACATTTCTTCAATATTTTATAGACCTCACAATTAGGGGTTAAGTTGTTCCCCAGCTTGTTTAAGCCAAATGAAGCAGGGGAAATTTTCGCCAATGGGGAAGTAAAGCAAATGAATTCTCCTACAAAGGAAACACAAAAAACACTCGCCGATTCGGCACACGCGACAACATGGTGAGTATAATGGCAAGAAATACACCACAGCGCAGTAGAAGAAGGTATCGTGTCGTTCGTATGACACAAAGAGAAATGTGCAAAAGCAGCTGCTTGCTCTGTCCGTCCCCATTGTTGCGCTTTGCTTCGCACACCTGAGCTTATTCAGATGTACGATGTGATTATGAACTGGTATGCGGCGCTGCCGATGTATGGATGACGTTCCCTTTGCCGCCGAAACGAACATCAGCAAACAAACAGCGACAATGAACGCCTCTTTCGCCAATTGAATGCGATGTGAAATGTAGATAGATGATAAATATTTATGTATTTGTATGTGTATGTGTTGGTCTATTCAACACATGACGAACTTGAATAGTGAGCAAAATTTATAACAAATTTATGAAAACAAGATAAAAAAAAAGAAACAAAAACAAGAAGAAATATCTTAATGACATACTGGAGGAGTCAGCAATACTTGTTTTTAGTTCTCTGTGGAATTGTTTTTCTTGTTTAAAAACCTGCAAGAGCTTACAAATAGCTACACTTACCGGACTGAAGAGACCTTTCATACGCTCTGGATCCGGTGTATGTTTCAGACCGCCCACACAACGTGGCCGACTGAGCGCAATTTGTTTAGCCACAGCGCTGGCGCCACGTCCCAAACGATGCGCGCGTGGACCACGTCCACTGCCACGACCAGAACCGCGTCCTCGTCCCCGACCGCCACGTCCACGACCACTAACGGGTGTGGATAGTGAGCTTGTATTTGAGTCATCTGTAGGAAGGAAAAGGGAAAACAATATTCCAAGAGTTAGTGAATCCGTTTCACTAGATTTTTTTTGGACGAGTAACCACCACAACTTTTTATTTTCACTTACCTCCAGACAACTCCGTATTGCTGCCAAACGCGACGCCACCCAGGCTGTTGGATTCATCTTCGCGCCCATCAAATTTGGAGCTGTTAAGCGTTGCCTGCATACGCAACAAATCTGTTTCGAGGCTAGCGGCAGTACTGCTCTGCGTTCCGCGTAGCTGTTGTGTGGCCATAAGCGATGAGAAATCGTTAGGTCTGAAGACCACATCCGGCACCGGATCGGAAGAGGAAAGTATGGTTGCGGGCGGCAACATCGAGCTGCTGCTCTGATTTTGTACTGCAACGTTGAGTGCGCCACTACTCGCAACTGTCGGCACGTTGCCACCACTACCACCACCAGCTATGGTGACAGTGGCTGTTGCGCTGCCATTGCTCGCGGACGATGAGGATGAGCACATAGTCAAATCGATCTGTGTCGCCAGCGAAATGGATGTAGGTACGCCGGCGGAGACTGGTTGATTGACAGCGGATGCCGTAGTAACAGTGGCCGAGCTCATCGAGCTGCTTGAATAGGCAGATGAGAGGCTAGAATTTGAGCCACCATAGTGATTAAGGACGGACATTATGTTTTCGGACACGGAATTTGTGGTGATCGTGGCAGTCGCTGCAGTTGTTGCGCCCAAGACATTCACAGTACGTTTACGATTTTTCAAAGGCATCTCCCCATTATTTACGGCCGTTTTGATTTTCGCAGCTACCGGGATTACGCCACCTGGTAATAAGCTGCGCCGAGAAGTACGTGCACCTGTACGCAATGGCCGTTCGTTTTTCGAAGCCTCCAAGTCATTTGCCAGGTCTGGAACTGCCTGCTCCTCAAGTGGCTGCTCGGCGTCTACCATATCGATAGCGAGACGCTTGCGTAATAGTTCCACACGACGTGTCTTTGATGTTTCGTCCGAGGCCGAGGTATCCGTATCCTCTACGTTGGAAGCTTCGGCCAATGTTGCGCTAGTCGCTACGGGCGTCACAATATTATTCAGAACACTCTTTTTCGGGCGACCGCGACGTTTGACAAGTAGCGGCGTGTTTGCTGTGGATGTTTGCTCGGTTACAGATGAGTTCACTGCATTCGGTAGAGTTACATGCTCATTGTCTGTGTAGTCGTTGGCAGTTACCTCATTACTTATTTGGTATTGCAGAGTGTCCTCCTCGTCCAGCGGTATGGACAAGAGATGTTCGTGACGTTGTTTTCGCGAACGATGAGTAGAGGTTTTGGGAGATGTGAGGTCCATTGTGACAGTAGTGGAGTTCTCCGTGGCCACAACTTCGTTGCTAATGTCCACAACATGATGATTGCCACCGAAAAGAGTGGGTGACGTGGTGATCAATTTCGTATTCGACGATTCATCATCCGTTAAAATAGTCAAAGTGGCCATTGTGTGGGACTCACTATCAATTCGACGTACCTTGTTCGGTGTGATCTATTTAGAAAGGGAGAAAGAGTATATGTAAATAAATATGGTAATAAAGAAAGGAAACCTCTTCACATAGGAGGACTAGATAGGGACAAGATAACGTAACGTAAAGCTCCTCGACTTCCATTCCTAATTGCGTGGTCAAAAAAAAAAAAACGGTGGGCGAAGAGGGATTTTTTCGATTCATTCAGGGACTGGAACCATGGGATTTGAGATGAAAAAGTCACAAAGGGTGAGGGTTTCATTAAGACTTACCTCAATACACTGCTCTGACACATCGTTTTCCATCATTAGGGTAGACACCGTAGCATGTCTCTTCAAGTTTAAGTTATTCAGCTCGTCTGTGTTCGCAGCCGAATCCTCGAGTATATTGTTATTGCGTCTCAAGACGTCGGCGCTATTTTCGCCGTAAGCACCACCGCCCGCTGCATTGTTCATCAAGCCGTCTTCGTTGTTCACGTGCATGTTGTCCGGTAATCCTGAGACATCATCCATCGTTAGACGTGGACTGCCCTCGGGCGTGTCCAGTATCTCAATGGAATCTATTACCTTTTCTGCTTGTGGCGCCAACTGATTTGCCAGCATACTAACACTGCTCCCCGTTGCATTATTCAGGGCCGCAATAGGGTTGCAGACCGCGTTCATTACGGTCGCGTTTGGATGAACGCGCGCGCCGTTGGCCTTTAGACGTTCTGTTAACTGTGGATATTTGATGCTGTTACTTATCGGCTGATGGTTTTGAGCCTTTTGTGGATGTAACTCCAGCTCCATCTGCTGTTGTTGCTGGGTCTGTTGTGGCTTTGGCTGCAGTGGCGGTGGGGCACCGTACTTGCTGGCGTTCAGCGGCGAGTTCAACTGGTTTAGCAAAAGCCGGTTATCCATCGGCGGGGCTGTTTGTATGACGCTCATTTCCCGTTGTAGACGCTCCATTAGTATGGTGGGCTGGGGCGGCTGTTGGGCATCACTTATTTGCGGATCTGCATCGGTGTAGGTGAAATGGGCTGGCGAAGAGCCAGGCGACGGCGAGGACGTTAGATCAACGGTATCCACTACATTCGTCAGATCCTCGTTGTGTCGGGGCGGTTGCATTAGATCACCTTCGTCGGCATTCTCCATACGGAGCGAATCACCATTACTAACATGAAAAATATTATTGAATACTTGTGGATCGTGGTTTTGCAGGCCTTCATCGATGTCCATATCGTCAGAATTGCGGCGCGGTTCTTGTATATCATCCTCCATAGCAAGAGCTGTGAGTTGGTGCTCGTTGTTGAAGCCACAAAACTCTTGACTGATACTCGACTCGCCACCGTTCACCAACTGCTCATGCGCTTTACTCTCTGTGTTCTGTTGTAAATCCAGCGCCCGCTGCGTTGCGCCGCATACGGTTGTAGCGTTTGTGTCGGCGGCGGTGGCGATGCCTTTTGGGTCGCTGGATTTTCCACACTTTTTTGACGCATTTCGTGTTGTTTTATCCTCCAGCACCGCTTTCATACGCAATGTGGGCGATGAAAGATTTTTAATCGTCAGCTTGGGCACCACTTTATTGGCGGCGTCAGCATCTTCTGCTGCGGAAAGCGGAGGTGATGACTCGCCGCTCAAGCATTCGTCACTCTCCTCCGAGGATTGCTGCTCTACATTGCTTGGTATTGACTTAATAGTCAGCTTGGGAATCTTTTCTTTCTCCCGCTCATTGGCACAGCCACTATCCTGACTGTTGGTTTTAATCGTCAACTTGGGTACGACTTTCTCCATAGACGCATCACAGTTGACATTCTTTGCATCCTGCCGAGATATCATCAACTTGGGCAGCCTCTCCGGCGATTCGGGTTTTCGTATGCCGCTCGACAACTGCCGTACTACCAGCGGTGACTGTTTTGGCGATTGCGGCGAAGAGCTGCCCTCCAAACTCGCCATGGATATGGTCAGTTTGGGTATGGAGTGTGTGTGCTCGGTTTCTGTTTGTTGCTGCAGCGTTTTAATACAAAATTTGGGTGTCGCCGCCTCTGCGACGGTTTCATGAGTTTTTATTGTTATCTTGGGTATCTTCTCCGGCGGCGGGTCTTCGCTCCGGTCGCTTAACGACTCTTCCACGTCCAGCGATTTTGTTTTAATCGTCAGCTTTGGTATAACCTGTGCGTTGGAGGTGTCGTTATGTTGGGTTATGATCACTGCGTGCTCTTGTCCGGTTTTGATGGTCAGTTTAGGTATTTTACTGCTGCTGCTAGCAGCTTCATTGGCCTCAGTGTGGTGCTCCGACATTGCTGTGGCTACCGTCGTACTTACGCAGGCACCGGCTGCATTGGTTTTGATGGTCAGCTTCGGCACAAGCTCATCTTGCTTGGGAGGCAATGCTTTTATTGTTAGCTTAGGCACAGAACAGGCGTTGGTGGCATTCGATACCGTACACGAGGCGGTAGCGGAGGATAACGATGGCAATCCGGCGGATGACGATGTGCTCGAGGACGAAGAAGAGGAGGACGCCGGTGATATAGTCGACATTATCGACTCGCTTGTGCCATCCAAAGAAGTTTTTATGGTGAGTTTGGGTAGGGGCGGTGGTGAATGGTCTGTCGCGAGAGATTTCGTTGTGACGCCACTATTCGCCGTCGAAGTGGATGGCGACAATTGATTTAAGCCGCTGCTTTGGGAATCAGACATCTTGATCGTCAACCTAGGCACAACGGAGCTGTCCGAGCTATCGTTGGCCGAACGTATCGTCAGTTTGGGCACAATGTGTGGCTCATCGCTGACACCACCAACCGTTGATGTTTTTATTGTCAGTTTCGGTATTTGATTGCCAACACGTGTGCCGATGGGCTCTGTACCCGCATCATCTTCGGCAGAGGATGAATAATCCGAGGAGGGTATATCGTTATGCTTCTTCACAATTGCTTTAATGGTGATCTTCGGCACAATATTCGCATTGGTGCTGTTGTGTGTGTGTAAATTTATTTTGAGTGGCTCCACTTTGCGAGTGGTCTCGGCGCCACTGTGGCTCGCGTTGCTCTCGTCGCCTATCGACGCTTCCGTATTGCTTTGAGATTCACTAGTGCGCGCATTGACGCACGTCGCATTCGGTTTGGGTAATTTCAGTATGATCTTGTGTGACTCGGTGTTGTGCTCGGTGGAAACTACGTGACTTTGCCCACCACTACCACTCACCGTATGACCTCCTCCGGCCTTATCGCTACCACTTGAGGCCACTGTTGTGCCCGACTGCTCGCGTGCAACCATATTTGTTTCGTCGCCGCTTCGGCCGCCGTTCGTAAGCTCCAAACTTCCGTTACTTATATTACTAATACTAATTTTGTTGCTGCTGCTCGCAGGTAAGACCGACGACATATGTGCCGTCTCCACACTTCTACTAACACCTACTGTACGTGTCGCCGCTGCAGCAGAAGAGGTCGTCGGCATTCCCGAGTCCAACGCCGAGTATGGTGCTGCTCGTGTAAATGCGTGGACCGCACCGACACCCTGCTTCAATGTGTTCCGACCAACGAATGAGGACTGCGTCGATTGTTGTGGCGATTGTGAGTCATCCTCGCTGGAGGCATCCGTTGTTGTTATGTCGCCGCGGTTTTGTGTCGATTGTCTGCCGCTACCGCCGCTACTGCTACTGCTGCTGTATGACGTGGACAATACACGTTGCGGCGAGGAGCTGCAGTCATTACCGGTGGAGCTCGTTATGCGAGCCGGCGATGTGATCAATGCCTCGAGACGACGTGGCAAATGACCAGTTGAGCTTACGTTATGGCTATCACACGAAGTCGAAGTGACGGTTTGCTCCTGGTCTTCTTCAGCAGCTCTCTGAGTATTGGGCTGCGAATGGGTCAGGCCGGCGTTAGGGTTGAAGTTAATACGTCTGCTGTGCTGAGATGGATTTTGTTGTGATTCTTCGGCCGATTGATTGTTGTTAACATTCATTTCTTAGCTGCGGCTCCTACGTCGTTTAATCTTGTGTTGGACTGCAAAAACCAATGAATAGGGAGGTAGGTCCTTCGACGTCGAATTGGATAAATCAATTAACAAGTGCAAAGCGCCATGGCTTTGAGTAAGAAAGCGACAAATGTCTGTAAGACGAGAGAAAAAAAAAATACGTAAGTAAAATAAAGAAATCTTATGGAAATATTTAAGCAATATTAAAAAATAATTGTATGGTGCGCGTGAGATGAGTAAAGTGATGTCAGTATCAAATAACGAATATTTTCGATCATATAACGAACCACCCACCGAATCCCAGCCCCAAAAGCTCCTCAGCCAACGAATTATCAACAAAAATTTTATAGAGATCGCGCCGTAAAATCTATAAGATTGCTAACAGTTCAACCAGACAAAAGATTTGTTTGGCCGAGCGCACCATAGACGCATTTGTCATCAAGACAGGAAACCCGCATGTCTGCCGTTTGCCGCCACAACTCAGCGAGCCCACGCGATAGGTGGTTAGTCGTGATTAGCGGACGAACGACGGTCGACAGACAAGACCGACGATGACGGCAACGACGTGGTCGAGGTCCAGCCGGCGAATGGCGCGAGCAAAACAAAAAATGCAAACAAGTAAGAAAACAAACAAACAAGAGTTTTGGTTCTTAGCTGTTTACCGTTGTCTCGCCTAGTAGCAGCAGCAGCAAGCAGCAGCAGCAGCATTTGAAACAACGTAATCACTACAGCTGTTCGTTCGGCTAAGCGTTTATAGTAGCTGTAGCTGTAGCTGACGCTGTTGCTTTTTGCCGTTGCTGTGGCTCCTTTCCTTTGGATTCTACACCTTATCACACACTAACACCACCCCACTGCACACCTCTTTCCAAGCCAACTTCGAATGACATGTTGCCGTTGTGCGCTCTTTGCATACACACAGTGCTCTCACACTCTCTGGTGCGCGCATAGCAAAGCCAGTTGAGCGCGCAGTTCGTTTACTCGCCGCTTAAATACGGCTGGTGCTGTGACTGGTGCTAGCTAGTGTAATGATGATGACGGCACCACAGGCTGGCTGACTTGGTTGCTGCTATCATGCTACCCCTTCGCCTAGATGCGCACTCGCGAAGTTCAGCGACGAAACAACGGAGAGCAGTAATAAAATTACCATCACACGACCAACATACTAACTATATTGAGGTGATTCTTTCATTTGCTATGAATTAAAATATTCGAAAGTCGTGTGCACTGTCGCGCGATTACCGTTGTTACTTCTGCTGGCCAACTACCGACCGACCGACCTGCCGACCGAATCGGTTGTCAGCAGCCGTCGTCAGTTAGTGCGAACACACAATCGGTCGACACAGACAGGCTGGCATGCAGATGGTAGTGGGCTAGGCAATCGACCCGGTGAAACGTTGTCACATTTGCAAATGGCACTCCAAGCGAAGCACAAGCAACCAAAGCAACAACACGTGCGGATGAACGGTAGTAAATACGCGTACATGCATACGAAAACGTCGCTGTGTGTGTGTGTGCGCAAGATTTGTTGACGGAAAGAAAAACGTGAATCGAAATAAAGATCTATGCGAAGGCTTTGACAAGGATACGTTCGATGCAAGAACGTTTCAATGGGATTCCTCGCTAAAGGACTGGGATCAAATTTCTTTCTCTTAATTGGCGTACACGTATGCACTGCTTATACGGTTATAGCGGAGACAGCAATATCGCAGCAGTCGTTCCTTCATTTCACAGAACGACGCCAATTAGAGGACACAAAGTGAAACCAGGTCCTTTTCCACCTGATCTCTTCAAAGTAGTGCTGCTCTTGTTTCCTCTGCTTCCAACATCTCTACCTCGCCCCTCTTAATTCGCTAAATTAGGTAGATGTCGCGTTTATCGCGTACATCTCATCAATACTCCATCGTATGCGGCTTGTTGATAATTGTCGAACCTTTGTACACACAGATCCTTCAAGAATTTCTTCGTACATACGCATTTCAGCCTTTATCCTTTTCTTCTCTTCCTTTTCCTTTTCGAGCCATCGATATCTTTCCCACACAGCATACACTGCAGATCGCCTTATTGGGAGTTAACTACTATATCGAACAATTTTTCTTTCCTCCGTACACCATAGGTTATGCCATTTCGAGGCTAATTACATTACGAACCCACTCGCACTACATCCGTGCCATTGTTCCACGTGTGGGAACAAAACGAACGACTATTGATAGAAGTGCGCACGATTTGAGGTGTATGCAATAACTGGAATTCGATATAACGGCCCCTCAAAAGGGGGGATAGGAAATAGCTGGCTTCCTACCCCTCTTTTCCTACCATTTCCCCTTCAATTTGCGGTACATTACGCAAAAATTTTCCAAACGGATTTTCCCCTCTTCGGAGCTCAAGACATTTGATTTTGGAAATAAGATTTTCAGCGCAATTGTAAATTGAATAAAGATATTCCGCGAAAACTAAATGTTTAAAAATAGACAAATGCAGAAATCTGAAGTGAAAGTTATTTCATAAGCTGCCCAAAATGAGGGATGCAATGCATGAGATAGAAAAGTCAAAAAAAGAAAAAAAAATAAAAATATTAATTCTTGGTAGCAAACATCAGCGACTATCGCACGCTGATTTCTTTCCCCTCTTTCATTTGCACAACGAAGGATGCAAGCAAAACAAAAACTAGCAAGAAATAAACGAACAAAACAAAATGAAAAATGCCGAAGGGAATTAATAAGCTTAGAAAATGTCCAAACTGTGTTGGGTCGATACCAAGTTGCGGGTAGAAGTGCAAACTAATCGAAGCGCCATCATTAGTCAGTCGTGCGCCCTTATCGACCAAACGGCCGACGTTGGATGATGTGCCGAATGCGCGACCGAGCAAAGAAACGAATAATGAAACGCACGACTTCCAAAAGTTTGCAATTTCGACAAATAGCCAGCCAACCAAACTGCGCTCCGCCACTGTCTAGTTTGTTAGTCTGTCTGTCCGTCAGTCAGTCAGTCAGCCGAGCAAGCGAAAGTGTTTTGACAAAAACAAAGCGCTGCTACTAAGCACAGCACACTCCTACACCGCAGCCTCGACCGCAAAGACTATGTGCGCTACCAGCAAATATATATGCATGCATGCATGTAAATGAAAATCAAATATATGAATGAACAAGTCAGCGCGCGAGCGAGCGAATAAGTGTGTGAGGGTAGGAATATATGAATGAACATACGGAATGGACGGACAAGCAAATGAGCGAACAAACGCACAATTGTTGCATCTTCTTCTCGTACGGCACAATGTTTTGCTTTCGGGTCATTCACCCGCAGACCGAGGCAGACAGAGAAGAGACAAGCAAGCTTAAAGTCATGCCTTTGTATTCTGCATATGTACTAGCAAGCGGCGACCGCCATACACGCTTTACGCTCGTGCGCCCGTAAACACCTGCAGCAAGCAGTAGCACACATCAGTGGCAGTCGCAGCCTCGCGAACGGATTCTTTTTGTTGTAAAATTTCATTCATGTTAGCTGACTGACGATAGTGTATGAGGCCGGCCAACCTTTAAGAAGGGGATTTCAGCGGTGTCAGGGTAGAGGAATTCCACAGCACAACGGTAAAATACGAAAAATAACGAAGATGTAGCGTGCGTCGTCGTTAATATGACTAAGATGATAACGGCAAACGCAATGAGACAATTTGGCGACAAATTAAAGTACTAACGGTTAGGACTTTGAACGCAGTTTAGACTGATTGTAGTTCTTTTGCGGACACAGCAATGGAAGCGGTTATAAACATATTTTAAGCATTCTTTTTAACAGAGCTTATAAGGTTTGACATTAAAAGGTAAATAAGAGATTTTGTGTGAGGGAATAATATTTAAACTTTAATCAATGCCTAAGAGTGTTTATGTACGTAATTTTATACTAATAATTGGGTATGTATTTTCAAAATTTATATTTTTTTCTATTTATTTCATTTATTTTTTATTTTCTTTTATTATTTTTTTATTTTTTTCCTTTTTTTATATTTTTTTTTATATTTTTTTTTTTAATTTTATTTTAATTCTGTTTTTTTTTTCAATTTTATTTTAATTTAATTTTTTTTCAATTTTATTTTAATTTTTTTTTTTTAATTTTATTTTTATTTTTTAATTTCTTTTTTTTTCAATTTTATTTTTATTTTTTAATTTCTTTTTTTTTCAATTATATTTTATTTTATTTAATTTTTTTTTCAATTATATTTTATTTTATTTAATTTTTTTCAATTATATTTTATTTTATTTAATTTTTTTCAATTTTATTTTTGTTTTATTTCATGTTTTAAATTAATTTTATTTTATTTTATTTTTTATTTAATTTAATTTAACTTTTTTAATTTAATTTTTTTTAATTTAATTTTTTTTTAATTTAATTTTTTTTTAATTTAATTTTTTTTGTTTCAGACCATGTATTTTTTGGAAATAGTGAAAAAATAATAGTTTTGGACAGTAGAAGTTATAGCTGATATTTCGGAAACCACCACGCTTCCTCATCAGACTTTTTTCCAGACACCTTTGTTCGAATGGGGTTCGAACTTGGGATTCCCACAGCACGAGCCAATGGTTATCCCATCAAACTACATGTGTGCCGCCTTCACTTATTGTTGTTTTTCACTTTATCCTATTGCCTACATATCGACGATCAAGTGCTTGTTATTATTATTTTTTTTTTGAATTTAACTTTTTCAATTTAATTTAATTCTATTTTATTTTTTTTTAAATTTTTTTTTCAATTTTATTTACTTTATTTTATTTTATCTTTTCCCAATTTCATTTTATTTTTTTTCCAATTTTGTTTTATTTAATTTTTCCAATTTTATTTTTTATTTTCTTAATTTAATTTCTTTTAACTATTTTTTTTTTACTTAACTTTTTATTTAATATATTTAATTTATTCTTTTTTTTTGGAAATTATTTCTGTTTTTAATATTGTTTGCCTTAACACTTTTTCAAAAAAAAATTTACAATAAAATAAACAATAGTTAGTTCGTCGCGGCACATATGTATAGCAAAAAAATACGAAAAAGTGGGGAAAATCCATACAATGTAAATGCATACACACAGTGTAATTGTATATATTTACATATGTATGTATGCAGGTAACAAAGGTGATTCAAGGAAAATTAGTATAATAATACTTAAGAGAATATGTAAATAATATTCAAATAATTTTAATAGATGTATGTATATTCAATTGTAACGGCTGTTTATAGCTTTTCAATCATTTATGCACAGTGTCGACGACGCCAGAACGATAATATGAATACATACACACATACATATGTACTTGCATTTATTTCTATTTGTGTTTATATACACACATACCTACTTTTAGTGCAATGTGTATTCAGCGCACAGCTAAGCTTATACGCTGCTGACCTTGGTATGGCTTAATTGGATTTATATACATACATACACATATTTTTTTAATATTTTAATTTATTATTACCTAAGTCTTTAAAGCAAAAAGGAAAAGAGTTTACATGTTAGCAACACACGTACAGAAAATGTAAAACAAATACGCTGGGACTTTTTTTTTATAAAATTTACGGATTTTTATTTTTCGAAGTTAAAAATTACAAGACGCTGCAAACATACCAAAAAGGTAAAAGAAAATCTTTGCTTTTTCATCAATTGAAATAAAAAATGTGTCACTTATGCACACACAAGTCGGTTAGTTGCTGCACTTGTCGTCGTGGTCGCCGTCGTCGTCGCGCTCGCATTCTAAACCAGCAACAACAACTTGTTCTTTACTTGTATACGTATATATCACTTTAAATAACAACATTTTTAATTTTTCTTTAATTTTTTATATATTTATGTACATATTTTTAAACTCCTTTTTAACATACATATTTGATTTAAGCGCAGACTTTCTTTCACCCCATACATTTCTTCAGTCCACTTCACCTACACTCTACCCCTTTTTGTAAATATACAAACGCAAGCTCATACACACACACGCGCGCGTAGAGTAGACAAATGTACACATAGCATAAATACCTATGTGGGTATGTACTCACAAGTGAGCTTTTATGTATTCTAGCCATCAACACACCACACCACACCAACAATTGAAGTCAGAAGAAAAGGCAAAGCGATTTTTTTTAAGTAAATATTTTTAATTATTTGACCATAATTTTCACCTTCACTACACACACATGCACATCACACCGTATTTATTTATTGCCGATGATATTGTCTCCTCATATTTATCGAATTGCAAATAACTGAAAATTATATGCGCTAAACACAATGACGAACGCAGCACAGCACTGCGGCAATGCACGCGGTCCGAAACGTTGAACTTCGAAACCGAAAACGAGAACGAAAATTTTTGTTGGAAAAAATTTATTATTGTACCTTTTTGCTGTACAATTTATTGTATTTATTTATTTTTTTTTTTGTTTTTGTGCGCTGTGAAATTATTCAATGCTGTGCCAACGAACCAGCGCGCAATGGTATGAACGAATCGTACGAGCCAACGCACGAAAGTGTATGAAATAGAGGCAATGATAAAGCGAAAAAACAAAGCGCATGACAAGAAACGACGAACCATGTAGGCGATGATAAAATCCAACGAATTTCGTTGCCGCTGGGCAAGGGCAATGCAGAGCTAGGGGTTAGCGGTTAGAGCACACCAAAGCAAGAAAGAACATTGAGATAGCGCGGGAAGGAAGCGAGACGTAAGCAAAAAACCGAGTGTACGTACGAATGATGAAGCACGGGCCGTACACACGAAGCACGTGCACAAGGGGAAAACATGAATAAAAGACGATGCAATGAAAGAAAAATACTCAATTGAACAACTGGGCGAGTGAGTGTATAGAGATAAAAAAAAAAAAAAAAATAAAATATATATAGCTAACTCAACAACAACAAGCAGCGCTTATACGATTAAATGGCAGCCAACAAGCAAGCAAGATGTTTAAACGACGAACAAGCGGCAGAGGTACCACTAGCCGCTGCGACAAACAAAGAAGAAACAACCAGCAGATACTTTTTTGTACACACATTGTAGACAAGAAATGTATGTATGTATGTATGTACATATGTACATAGATATGTAGTTATGCGCACAAATATGGCCTGCATGTCAAAAGGTAGCGCAAAGATACACATACATATACATATGTACATACACATGTTTATGTATGTAGCATAAATAGATATGTTTCCAAGTAAAAATAACATGAAGCAACGAATTAATAAAGCAAATGAAGTACACATGAATATGTAAGCCTACTAGTCAAAAGCTAAACGCTTACAAATCATATTGGCTATTTCGCCTAGACGCACTTGTACATATGTAAATACATACATATGTATGCACATTTGCACGATATATTAAATACCGATAGGGTGTTGCGGGTGGTTGATTGAGCGTGTTATATTAAATATGAAAAATACCGCACATTTTCACAACGAATACCATTTTTCTCGTTGCTATAAAGCAAACAACGAATTATTTGAGTCCCGCAATTTGGCACACGATCAAACATGAATTTTAACGCACAGGTATGCAAATTTTTAGCACAAACAAATTAAGATTTCTGTCATTATTAGATAAAAAATAATAATAATTAATTACAACAACTACAAAAAAAATGTGCACTCGAGTCGCTTCGGCTGTCATTATTATTTCGTTTTCATTTCTTTTTAAATACACACAACACACAACAGCAGACCGAACACCCGTTGGAGAGCCGACCGACATCTAGCCAATAGACGATTAAAAGAAATTTGTTATAAAAACAGCAATCTCAACATATGTACATATGTATGTATGTATGTATGTATGTTTGAATACATTTATGTTGGAATTAAAAGTAAAGGCAAATACTGAAGAAGAAACAACAACACCCTAAAAATTAATAAATGACAGTAAAAAAAAGAAAATGCGCCGATATGAAGTGATGTTGTTTGGAGCAAAAAATGAGCGAATTAATTTATGAAGATGGGGAAGCCAAAAAAGTGTAAACTCGTTGCAACAAATCAGCAATTTATAAGCACCATTGACTAAAAGGGAAAGCGTGGTAGGGAAATACTGAAGTTTATAGCAAATACATATAATTTAAAACAAATACCATATTTACATGCGAAGTATACTATATTTAAATACGTAATTTAAATTAATAAAAAAAAATATTATTAATCTACTATGCCACCTACAAAAATTAGGTAGAGTCCAACGAGATAGCAGAATTGGAGAGCAACGCAGCAGAGAGAGCTATCGAAATGAACAAAACAACAAATATTGTAAGCGATGAGCAGAGATTCAGGTGTTTTTATTTTAATGAGAAAATTGTGCAGTAAAATAAATACAATAATATATTAAATCTAGGTGAAATGATTCATACATAATAATATACAATATTTAATGTGCATTCCATTATAGTTTTCTGATAATTTTGATTCATGCATGCTTAAAAAAAAAACGAAATCAATAAAATAACAAAAATTATAAAAACTAGTAGATTAGATATATAAATAAAAAATAATATAATTAATTATATACAGATGCGTGCAACGAATTAACAACGCTGGTAGGAAAAATCCAAATTGGTTGATATTAATTATTATTATTACTAAATATGTCTTAAAGATAAATTGTGCATACTTTTTTTTGTTATAAAATAAAGCTATTCTACTTCATAGTCAAAAATAGGTCGTGCAACTACAACTTTGTTTTTTGGAAAAATGCTTTTATTTCACTCTTTAAACTAATACTTGGTTGCGAACTCTGAACTCTGAACAACTTATTCGATTGCGTTCGCAGAGTAATGGCTTCTTCCTTGAAACCCTTCCAAAGAGTTCAGCCTCGCGTAATCGTCTTTTTACGATATCTACAGTTAATGCATTAGGATTTTCTCCAAAAATCGTAGCCTGAATTTCATTCGCCGTCTTGTGCGGATCCTTTTTTGAGTCGCGGATAATCAACTCGTCCTCCCGAAGAGTCGTTTTCCGATCTCTCTTCTTTCTTGGAACTTGTTTTGTTGTTTTATTCTTGTTGAAATACTTAACAGCATTAAAAGCCATACGTTTGGAAATATTTAGGGCAATGTCTCCGTACGTTCCTATATACAACTAATTTACAAACAATCTTAAGAATTTAATACGCCTTGATAATAATATGCACGACCGTTTTACTCACTTTTGAAAAACAACTTTAACTGTTTCAAAATAACGGAATTTCTTCAAAATTTTTTTACAGTTAAATACACGTATGTTCTATACTTTCAAGGTCATATAATCTATAGGGACAAGTCGTTGTTAATTAATTGCACGCAACTGTACATAAAAAAAGAAATTAAATAATTAAAAAAAAAAAATAAAATAAATAATGAATAATTCGAAATTAATTAAATTTAAAAAGTTAAAATAAAAATATTTATTTAATTAAAAAAGGAAGCAAAAAATATTTTAAATTAAATTTAAAAAAATAAATGTCTTAATTTCTGCACTGCCTTAATTTGAAGCATAGCTTTTTATTTGCACACACACACACACTGCTACCCACCGGGAGCAATGAAATTTAAATGAAAACAAAATTGTGCATTAACTCTTTCCTAACCGCATAGTAAAAAGTAAACATCGTGTTTACAAGCAAGCAAAGAAATTGGAGGCGAAAGAAAAAAGACAAAAAACACATGGTGGAAAAACTAAAAATAAACCAGGAGTGCAGCATATGGACTTGAAAAGTACTAATAAAAAGAATAAAAAAAAAAGCCACAGACCAAGAGAGCCGTGTAGATTCATACATACGAGTATGTTGAGGCGGTTAGGAGAGTCATAGATCAAATGACACAAGCAAACTGAGCTAAAATATTTCGAAGTGGGGCCAGTAAGAAAGGCTTACCAGTTAAGGCAATTAAGAGGAAATACATGCGACGCCTAGAGTAAATCTGCGGCACTCTTCAATTCAATTCAATTAATAGCTAAAATTTTTAGGAAAAAATTTACAAAACCCAACCAAAATTGTTTCGTTCCCGATACTTTTTAATTGTTATTTACACAAACAAAAAATCCAAACATATTTTAGATAAAGCGAAAATTTAAGTCCAGTTATACAAATTTAATTCTTTGTACTCACTGTCTGTTTCTCAAACTCCCATTGGGAGACACTGTTTTTGTATAAAAAAAAAAAAAATATTTATGCAAACACCATACCACTACAGAGTAAGTCAAAACATACATATGCAATATTGGCCATTTTTTATGAATCATGAAATGGAGTTTACATTCAATTCCATCAAAAGCCAATGCACTTTTCACCCCAAAAATCAATAAGTATCGATGGTCTCGAATCAGGGAGGCAGCAAAAAACACCCACACACACGATATTGCGGTCCTGTACATAAGCGTAAGTATGTTTGTACCTCTATATGGCCCCTTAGCCACAGTCAAATGCCTTTTGTATCAAAAATTTACAACTTTCCAAATGAATAAATACACTTTTATACAAAATGAATCCAAAAATATTTGATTTCATGGTCGCTCTCGGCGTTGCTTGATGAAAGAGAAGTACTACACAAATGTACATATCTGGCATTATTTGTACATACACACGTACAAATGTCATCTCCATTTGATACTTCTCCTTACTCCTGCTAAAAATCTTAGCGCCATTCGACTGCCTGGACCCCGACCAAGGCATACATACTTTAGCATAAAAAAAGACGCGCGCGACCGTTAAGTAACTCATTCCAGGGGAAGCACCACAGCATATAAAATATATGTATGTACATACATATATAATTACGAAGTTGAGAAAAATTAACAAACAGGCCGAATGCAGTGCGCAGAAATTTGTGAAAGTGAAGAAATGTCATTAATGTATTGTGGGGTGAAATTTATGAGACTCCTTAAAATCACACAACGATATGAGGTGAATTTGCTGAAAAAATCAGCAACATTAACAACTTGGAAGGAGTGGAAAGCAAATGCCAGTTCAAAATGAATACTAGAACGTTTGTTAAAGTTTTATTTTTTAATTTTTCGTCAATATACTTTCTTTTTATTTTTTCTTTAATTTAACTTTTGTTTTATTTTTTTTTTCTAATTTAATTATTTCTTTAATTTTCCCTTTTGACTTCATTTAAACTAATTTTTTTTCATTTAATTTCATTCTCATTTTTTTCTATAACTTAATTTTCTATTAAACTTAAATTTTTTCTTGAATTTAAATAATTTTTACTAGTATTTTCTTTCAATAAATTTTATTTTTATTTTCCCTTAACTCCAATTTTTTAAATTTTATTTTCAATTAAATTTAAAAAGTTTTTTTCTTTAATTTAAACTTCTCTTTATTGAGCTTTTTCAATTTGTAATTCAATTAAAATTTAAAAAATTTTTCCTTAGTTGGTATTTTTTTTTAATTTGTTCTCTAATTATTTTTTTATAAAACGAACACTAGTTATTACAAACTCCCTTTTTGCATTGCATTAAATCATTTTAACAGTGGTGTTTTAATTCATCATAGAAAATATCAACAGTCTAATATTTTCAATATGCTAACTCTTATTTTTCGCCAAAAATAATTGTACATGATAAATAAACTGAAATAAGCGCACATTGAAAAAGTAATTCATCAAATATACACCAAGTATCTGTATGTACTACATATGTATGTATGTATGTGTGTGCATTCATTTATTGTTAATAGCTTTTTTTTTATTACAATGTAAATTAATTAAACAATTACAATGTACACACTCGTATGTATTTATCTTCCCCTTATCACACATTACTTCCCGCAGTTAGTCTAAACCCACCACACCATAGTAAAAACAAAAAAAAACATAACGCGTCTCCTCGCGCGCATCGAGCGGATATGGCGAAAATACAAATACAATGTATTACTAGAAAAACAACAAATAAATACTCACCATTTTAACACCGAATACCCGAGAAAGAACACAATGCAAACATATGAAATGGCGAGTGGTATGCTTGTGTATGGTCTTAGCGTGTTGTATTTGTTGCTTTTACACTTTTTCTCTATGTATGTATATAACAATTTCACCACATTTCCACTTATAATTACATTTAAGTAGTACTTGTCTTAAATATAGTATATTATTTAAATAAATCATAAAAATCTTTTCATTCTTTCGTATGGTCAACGAACGTGCAAGGAACGTGTTTATAATCTTGAGAAATTGCTTCGATAACTTTTATATGAAAACAGTGCGTGGCGCACGAGACGAGAACCCACAGCGCGTATGCCTCTGTTTTCTGTTGGTCTGTGTGTTTGTGCACTTTGGCTCGAACTTGTTTGTATTGGTGGTTACACTGCTAGTCTGGCATATTTTTTTCACATCCCAACGATTTTAAGAACTAATGTTATACGAACAAATTTTATTCAAAGTGAATTTACACCAACCACGTCATTTAGTTTGGTAAATTTCAACAATAATTACGAAAAAATACCGCACTATTCAGTCGTAACGTAGCATACACAATCACTTTGAAATTCCCGCAATGAATTTTTCATCTTCACCGTTTATTCTTTGCACTACCTTTAGCGCTTATGCTTTAACATGAATTCGCCTTGGCACTGGTGCTGGTGCTGGTGTTCCGCCGCGCTGCCGTTTTTCGGTCGCGCCGTACCCGTGTCCGTCCGTCCGTCTTTTTTTACGGCTACACCGCTCTCGTCGCACAGCACTGGCCCACTTTCGTTTCTTTACACTTATATTACAATCAACCCTCATACAAGCAATTCACAATTTAAACACAAATGTTTTACAACTTTTTTTCTTACTTTTAACTTAAGATTAGTTTATAAAAAGTTCCTTTTTAATGCACTAAATTAATTTCAAAAAACACATCCAATGAGACACGATGCTTTCGCAGCGAACGAATCGTTAAACCGAGCAGCGAACAACGAACGGACGTTTTGCGGCAGCATTGCCAGAGTGAAAGTTAAGCATTGCTAATTATTTTAATTTTCTTATTTATTTAAGCATCAAGATTTGGATTTGGAATTTCCAAAAAAAAAACGAAGAACCAATGAATTTGTTCACAAATTATTATTGATACATATAAATATGATAAAAATACCATTGATGTGCCACGTGTTTTTGACGTTTGCTAGCATTTTATGAAACTATCCAACAGTTATTTAAATATCAAAAAATAACATGATATTAATGAAAAAACAAACAAAACTTATATTATATATATTCTTATACTGACTTTCTTATTCTAACCAAAATGTTTTTATTTAGTATGAACGAAAATTGAAAAAATAAATAAAATGTAGAAGGAAAAAAATGTTGATGCCGAAATGTAGA
Organism: Ceratitis rosa; assembly: GCA_037013455.1. Classification (NCBI taxonomy): domain Eukaryota; kingdom Metazoa; phylum Arthropoda; class Insecta; order Diptera; family Tephritidae; genus Ceratitis; species Ceratitis rosa. The sequence goes on from JAWMAG010000065.1 coordinate 4,576,716, forward strand.
CGTCAACACTTTTTCGAATTGGTTGGTATCAGTATAACAGATATTATTATGACTGACAGCCGTAGCAGCCAAACTTGCATATTTTCAAAGTAATATGGTTTTTTTCAGTTTCTGTTAATGAAGTAGTTCTTAAAAGTTTGTGCTATTTTTCTGATTTTATAAAAATCTTTTATATTGTCTCAATGCAACACTGAGTTCAAATACGCACTCTCTCATAATTTTGTTGTTCAACTGACAGCACTCTCTTTATTACTTCAAAACAGCTGTGTAGGTATTTAACGTGCAATTTTATAAATAGTTTATCGGCAAAAAATTTTGCTGCAATTTATTTTAAATAAAATAAAATAAATATATATATTAAAAAATGACTACACTACGGCCATTCACCTGCGATGATCTTTTCAAATTCAATAATGTGTAAGTAGCATAATAGCGTTTATTTTTGCTAGAGTTTTAAGGAAAAAATATTTGACTGGTGCAGCTTCTAAAAATATTTAAAATTTGTATATATATTCACAGCAACTTTGATCCATTAACTGAGACTTATGGTCTCTCGTTTTATACACAATATTTGGCTAGATGGCCAGAGTATTTTCAGTTGGCCGAATCGCCGAGTGGTCAAATAATGGGTTACAGTGAGTTTATACAGTCATATGTACCTACTACAAATGCGTTTAAAAATATTTGTATTTATTTATTTGATTAATTACAGTTATGGGTAAAGTAGAAGGTCATATGGAAAACTGGCATGGACATGTAACTGCATTGACTGTTTCACCTGATTACAGACGTCTTGGCTTGGCTGGACTGCTGATGAATTTCCTGGAGGATGTCTCGGAAAAGTATGTATACAAACATTTTTTTATACCTCTGAGCTTCTAAATTAGAACTTATATACTTTTTTAGAAAACGTGCTTACTTTGTTGATCTATTTGTGCGTAAGAGCAATCAGGTGGCTATCAATATGTACCAAAATCTAGGCTATATCATATATCGTACTATACTCGATTATTATGCGGGCGATCATGATGAAGACGCTTATGGTAGGCTTGATTTATATGAAAATATACATATACATTTATCATATGATAAAAATTTTACAGACATGCGAAAGGCGCTATCGCGAGATGTTGAGAAAAAATCTATAATACCATATACACATCCGGTACGACTGGAAGATTTAGATACAAATTGAGTTTAAACTTGCATATTTCGTTGCTGCTTGCGTTCATAACATAAAAAGTCGTGCATTTCTTCAACATAATAACACATTATAACAAGCGAAAGTCAAACAAATAACTTACATACATTTATACATGCTGCATATATATTTACATGCAATAAAAAAATTGCCAAAATATAGTTTATGTACATTTTGTAATGTGGCTAATTTGTTGTTGATGTTAATCGCTTTGGCGTTTCAGGCTATATTGCACTAATCATGTGAAATGTTCTTTATATGTAATATTTCTTAATTTTCTCTTGCCAATTGTAGTATTTCTTTTATGAAATATTAAAAAATATTAATTTTATAATTAGTAATGTAACTAATTGTTGAAAAAACAAATATTACATCTATAAAGTACACCAATCAACGAACGGCATAAACTCCGTGAGCATTGTTTACTACTTTTCTGCGTAAAAATTGTATCACACCCTAACATAATTTTATAACATAAGGTAAATTCACTGTTTGTACGTTTTTAACATGACTAGCTTTAAATGTGTTTCACTATTTCTCGACTAGAAGAAATTTGTAAATAAAATTATTTATTTTTTCAGATAACGACACAACAATTGCATCAAGCAAATCAATTTCCATCCCAAACAACCTGAATTTTAACTAAATTAAGCTACGTAAAATCCGAAATTATGAAATTTAAATTTTTTAATAAACTATTTAATTTTTGTGGCAGAAATCATAGATAAAATCAGAAGAAATATATTTTATTGCAGTTTTTAACTTATCGAAAGTATTTTAGACCTTTTTTATTAATGAATACTTGTTTTCTATTTTAAAAGTATTATTTTTATATCACACATACGAAAAATATTTGACTTTGTTGTTTGATAACAGAAAAAAAAAATTCAAAAACAAAAAATATGTTAGAAGAACGGCTAATCAAAGAAATTCAACAAAATGAATGTCTGTGGAATAAATACAATCCCGATTATAAAAATAAGCGCAAGAAGGATATCTGCTGGACTAGTGTATCTAATAATGTTGGCGAATCTGGTGCGAAAATTGTTATAAAACATATTTTTAACATTTTGTTCAAATCGATTTTTCTTTTTTTTTTTTAACTAAAAATCAGTGGAGATGTGTCGCAAACGTTGGAAGTCGTTAAGAGATCGTTTCGTCATTGAATTAAGTGCACGCACCAGAGCCGGCGGCAATGGCAATCCGAAGAAAGATTGGTTATTTTTTGAGCAATTATTCTTTCTCACCACAAGCATGACACCGAAAGGGTGGAATCAATTTTTTCTTTTATTTATAAAAAAAAAGTCTTTACAAATTAATTAAAATTTTCAGCTCGCAATCAGCTCCTCTACTCAACACTATGCAACAGTCTCAGCAGGCGAAATCGCGTACATCCGTCGATAAAAAAGATAAGCAAGTTGATGCTACAAAAACCACGGTAGCAATGGGTCCACCAGATGCTGAACGTTATGCCAATTTAGATGAAACATTTCGTACACTTGTTGAAAACTATTTGAATTTTGTAAATACATACAAGCAAACCGCCGATCCATTTCTTGCTGTAATACAAGAATTTTTCGAGAAAGTACCACAACACCGTCGTACGGCTTTCAAAATGGAAATACTTAATTATACCTACAAAATGTTTGCCGAGTTGAAGGATTAAGCATTAAAAAATTCATGATTTTTTTTTGCAAATTTACAACAAAAGATATGGATTTTAACTTATTTAGGAAAACAAAAAAATGCAAATATGGGGTAGACATTGTTGTTGTTGTAACCGCAAAAATATTCCCCAAAGTAGTTTTTGGGTAATGTTGCGGGGGTGACAGTCCTTGGTCGTTCCGGTATAAAGACCCGACTGTCGCGGGAACTATTGGATTTCGGTCGCCCTCTAAGCCGCCCGGGGCTTCAGCCTTTTGCTGGATTACTTTCAAATGATAGTCTCCTCTTAAATATCCATATATGTACAGGCATATTTTTCTGATAGATAACAACATAAAATAAATAAAAGCTGCAAATCGCAACAAATTTGCTGGTAAAAATCCGATATGGAGCTGAATTTTTTTATTCGGTTTGAATCAGCCATTTTGTATTTGCATTCGTATTTCCTTTTCCTTTTTCCAATTCGTTCATTATTCCCTTGTGCATTATGCATTACCATGTTTCTTATACCATTCATTCATTCATTTTAATTCCTTTTAATCACTTCTTCGCTTTGCTACTTTGAATTCCGCTTTGCTTTCTGCTTCGTAAGCAAAAACAAAGCAAAGCGCTGTTCGGCAGCTACACAAATATGCACATATATTCGTGCTGTAAAATGCAATCCATCAGCTATGTCAGTGATGTGAAATTTCGAAAATTGAGTGAAGCAAGAACAACGATAATTTGAAAGGAAATTTAAAACAAGCGACAATGTACAACGCGCGTTGTTGCTTTTGAGGCATACACCAGCGGCCATTTAAATGTACACAGGGGGTCATTCATATGTACGTAGCCACTTAACACTAGTATGTAAATAATACGTAAATTTTTGGTGTATTTATTTCGAATACGATATAAAATGCACACATAATCAATGCTAAAAAATAATTAATTATTTATATAATGCAAAAAATCAGAAAAATATAAAAAAATTGAAGTTTTACAAACTCTGGTATCAGGATTTAATTTTCTGATTGTTTCCGTTCACAGTTTGTACTCAAAATATTTTCTTTTTTTAATTAGTTGATAGTCTAAAGGTTTATAACATATTAGCGAAAAATTTATTTATTTGTTTTCAAAAGACTTGAAATGCTTTGATAAGATAAAATGTCTAATAAATCCAAGGTTGCGGATGACACCGACTACTTATTAAGGCCAAAAATTAATTTTCTATTGAATTTTTTCTTTAAATCCTCTGATTTTTTTACGTCTTAAAGCCTTAAGAATTATAATAATAACGTTTGGTTTTCTAAAAAGATTTTTCGTATTTATTTCAAATGAATAACTAAAAATTCGTCTCTTTCCTCCGCTGCTCAAATGTTTGTTATGTATTCAAAATACTCGAAAAATTTAAAGCTTACGAAATCTCGGGTAATGAGCTTTGTCATGAATCGCGAATAGTAGCATTCGTAATCAAAAGAGAGGTTTCTTAAACCGTATCATAGAAGCTTCGCTATGCAAGTGATGCTCTGGCGGCATCAGAAGGTTTCCTGTCACGGTCCTGAGGTCGGTGTTTTAGCAGGCGTGTCTTCGGTGTCCCATCGAGTTGGAGCCTGTACTCTGTACAACTAGTGAATTGGGTAGCCGAGGATATTTTAGGTAGTATTTTCAATTGTTTTGCAGTGAATAAGTAAGAAATGTCGTCGAGATAGCAGTTTACTTTCATCCATAGATCATCAATATCGTGTCCAAACGCCAATATTGAGTCCGCTGCCTGTGCATGCCAAATGTGCTTGTTTTCGTGGTCTTTGCTGTTACTGCCACTGTTTTGTTGTTGCTTTGCTTATCGACAAATGTACATCGTCCAACGTATGTACATCGAGTTTTTCAAGCGAAGCGCAAAGACGCCGCGAGGCAACAACAAATCGTTACATTTACATACATACATACATACATACAAACATATATGTGAATTGGGTAGAGAAAACGTGCAGCTGCTGCTGCTCACAGGTAAGCGCTTTTGGTGTCGGTGTCGCTGGCATTCTACGCAAACAAACGAACTGTGTATTGTGTAGTTTCTGTACGACAAACACACGGTTGTATCGTTGATTACTTGTTGTCGCACGTACACAACCTAACCAGCGTACAGCAGTACAGCGAACAGCCAACCACTTTGGTCTCGCTGAGGGTCGTACGGGTTTTTTCCATGCGCTTTGTCGATTTTCGCCGTCGCTGGCAATACCCGATTACAATGAATGATGTATATATTTTTATGATGTTTGTATATTCGCTTATTCTTGAATACCTACAAAGTTATATGTAGATTTTTGAACGGGTATACACACTGTGCAACCATTTTATACACACTGAGCAATATATGTATGTATATACATATTTGCATACTAATATGGTTGTGCTCATTGTAGCTTCTCGGAATTGAAAGGTTTCGTCAGCGCATACACATTTTATTTGAATTCAGTGGAAGTTGAGAAAAAAATTGAGTAGGAAAAAGGTCGAAACGGTCACTGTGCAGTGCACGGTTCACTAGCCGTTCCCATTTGTTTGAGGAATGTCTCAACCGCGCATTGCAACCCTGAATCGAGATAGCTGCGAATTTTGCGGCGAATGGCCGACGAACATAGCCGATTCAAGTATAGCAAGCGATTACAGACGAACTTCATACAAATTGGATGCGCTTGGTTGCCGTGAAGTCAAATAAGTACAAATAGCTCACGAATGTTGCCAGTTAATTGCAATGAAAATGCCCAAAATTATTTTTAAATAAGTCTAAAAAGAAGCGCAATGCGAAAACCGGCTTTTATTGCACAAATTTGTTCCTACTTTCTGCCTTTTATCAGAGATGCGAGTAAACTATTATTTTTTTTGCTGTTTCTGACTGAACATATGCAGTGGAAAGGTGCCTAACTTTTATAAAATAAAACTGTTTGAGCTTTAAGATTCTTATATTTCATCAAATACAAAGCAAATCTAGTCGATCATTGCATTTTTTTACATGTTCCTATTTGTATGTGTGTATGTATTCTCATTATCGCAACATTTTGCAAAGCATTTATATGGCATCATTAATTGGAAACGCAAAAGGCAAACAGGCAGGCAAACGAAACCCGAACTGAAAAATATTCATCGGTCAGGCAACAACGTCGTCGACAGCTACTAGTTTTGGTAAACTCAACTCAAATCACAACCGCACAGCAACGCCAACCAAAGACTACCCAACCAACCGAGCGCACGGCACACAGCACATAGCGAGTAGTCCAACACAGTCGCACATACCTACGTACGGAATACAGAGGGAAGGCGCAGTTGTCGCTGAAATAAAAGAAAAGCGAAACGACAACGAAGCGAATCATAAAGAGGAGATGAAGATAAAATGAGAAAAAGAATTCTGTCGATTTTTATTCGTCGCTCGCGTAGACTGCGAAACTTGAAAGTGAATTGAAAATAATTTTTACTGTCGGTGGCGTAAAGGAGGCGATTTTTGAAGATAAAGTATAGTTTTCCAGGCGCAAAGAAGCCATTATTGACAAATTTTCGAATTGAGGTGAGTGTAGAATCGTGTTTCGAAGGAAGAGGTATAAAATGGAAATTTCAAATTAAATTAGTGGTTTTAATATGAAGTAAAGAAAGTTGGCGTATGTGTTCAAATTAGTTATACGAAACAGTGTTTTTTGAAATTTGATTTTGTAATATTGCAACAAATAAAGGACGATTTATGAAAGCAAATAAGGCTTGGTATAAAGTAGAGCTGTAAATTGAAGGTGCTACATATGTGCACATACGTTCATACATATATAAATTTGTAGAAAGCAAGCAAAGCGGATGGTAGTTTTATTTCAATTCTTTTAGTTTTAAAAAATATACTTTGTTAAAAATTATTTTATGTATGGGTGTATTTCTGAAGGATTCGTCAGTGGCTATGGAAAAATATAAGAATGAACAACATACGTTTTATCTTCCCTATAGCCATTACGACTCATCCACCACCACCACCACCATTATCATTACAATTACTACCACAGTTGCGTGTGGTACCAACACCAACACCAGCAACAAGCAACCACCAGTGCAACCACTGTTTTGCTAACCAACCAACATTGCCATCGATCGATCCATCTGCCAGCAACAGAAATAGCAACGGGGGCACATACGGACATATATTTATCACAATAGTGTAGTACCTACGTACATAAGTTTTAAAAACGTCAACGCGATCGCTACAATACACAACAAAGCAGCAGCAGCTGTATACAATATGACAAGCAACAAGGACACTGCGTCGTTCTTTGAGAACGGTACAACGCATCAATTTGAATACTGTTACAAACTTTATCCCCAAGTGCTGAAGCTAAAGGCGGAGAAGCGCAATAAAAAGCCACAAGAGCTTATACGTTTGGATGAATGGTATCAGAATGAATTGCCAAAATTGATAAAGGCACGAGGGAAGGATGCACACATGGTCTATGATGAACTGGTACAGACCATGAAGTGGAAACAGTCACGCGGTAAATTTTATCCACAACTTTCTTACCTCGTAAAGGTAAATACACCGCGTGCGGTAATGCAGGAAACGAAGAAAGCTTTCCGAAAACTGCCCAATCTAGAACAGGCCATAACGGCGTTGTCAAATTTGAAAGGAGTTGGCACGACTATGGCTTCGGCGCTGCTGGCGGCTGCAGCACCCGATTCAGCACCATTTATGGCAGATGAGTGCCTAATGGCCATTCCAGGTGAGTAAAAATAAGAAATACTTACAAATACGTAAGATTAAGATTATACATACATACATTTTTAATGCAATTATGTTTAACTTGAAGTATGCATAATAAAAGAAAATTTACGTATGTAAAAGCAACGTAATTAAAAACGTAATCTTATTCCTTTACAGAAATCGAGGGTATTGATTATACCACCAAAGAGTACCTCAATTTTGTACAACACATACAAACTACAGTTGTACGTCTAAATACGGAGGCTGGCGGCGAGACGCCACATTGGTCGCCACATCGCGTTGAATTGGCACTATGGGCACACTATGTTGCCAATGATTTGAGTCCGGAACTTTTAGATGAAATGCCTGGACCAGGCGCAGGTGGTGGCGCAAATACCAATGGCAGTACAGTGAAGGCAGCAGCACCAGTAGCTAAAGTGCTCGGCGGTGAGGGTGAAGACACTAATGATGAAGAGAGTTTAGGAGCAGGTGTGTAACATATAAATATTTTCTCTAATTATTTGTATTATTTATTAAGTTAAAACATAATTTTTCAGCTGATAATGACCATAACAACACAGCAGCTATTGTAACAGCGCCAACTGCTCTACAAGATGGCGATTCCAATTTTGTTTCGAACGATTCCACCTCACAAGAGCCCATCATCGATGAGAATACCACACAGACCACAGCTACAACCTCAACTGATGACGGCGAAGTTGGCACGCCGCTCGCATCTGACTCGGAAAGCAATTTGGAGGCACCCGAAAAGGCTAAACTTAAACATAATAATAGTAACAGTAGCATAATTGCAAATATTAATAGTAATAGCGATATTATTGGCATTGCACACAGTGTTGTGGGCGATAACAGCAACAACTGCCGGCAGAAAGCTGTAGATGATGCGTTAGTTGGCAATAGCAATGGCAATGGTAATGGTACTTTAGTGTCTTTGGGCGCACCGATCAGTGATGGCGAAAACAGTAGTTGCATTCGCTCTACTGGTAACGAAGAGGCAAGCGAGGAGGATGACGTTGACGCTGAGGACGAGAGCAGTAATAGCAACAGTCGTCACATCGGTCAGAGCCACAAGTCAATAACACCACTGTTTGGTAGTAATTTGAACGACTCTACAAATTGCACCAATACCAATGTCAGCGATTCCAACAACGACTCGACGCTTAGCAGCGGTGCTGCTGGTATTGTGTCGCAAAAACGTGCACTGCACTGTGCTGATATCGGTAGCGAAGTCGTTGACGCTATTTTAATGGCAGATGAGGCCAACAGTCAGCCCGAGCCGAAGAAGATACGAAGTGAATAAATTCGCGTACGCATAAACAATAATGCGTGTGGACTAGAGGGGGTTAGCGGTTTAATTAAGCCTAATTATTAATAAAAAAAAATATTTAGAATATAATGAGCAAACGCGCTCCTGGCCGCTTGGCAGGTGAAAAGACATACATACCTAACAATAAGAATGCCGCCACCTGATAAGAGAGTGGCGTGGCGTGGCGTGGTGAAGAGAAAAGGCTGGACGAAAGAGCGTGTGTTTGCATTGCAGGATCACATTAATACTTTAGTTTTAAGTACAATAAACAATTTTTACGGTTAACACCATAACAAAACAACAACAACAAAAATAGAATACAAATATAACGTAACGAGCAAGAAAATGGAAAAAACTTACGAAAAAATACAAAAGAATGCAAAATTCGTTTGGAAAGTGTTTGCCAAGTATTTAAAAAAAAAAGAAATCGTTTTGACGATTTTCAAAAATCACCAAATGAAAAAAAATGCTGTCATGCATCAGTAACAAATGCCTTGAAATCACACAGAATTACACATCCACACGCGCACAGCGCACAGTTGCCCAAGTACTTTGCGTATATATGTATGTACAGTGGGCGCTTACTGGCGGCTGCTGCTGCTGTGCAATTTGCATTTTACTACGATTTTTATGCACTTTTCACAAAACAATTTTTTTTTATTTACTTTTAATGTTTTTATTTAAGTTTAATTAAAATTTTTTATTATTATTTGTAATTCATTTTTCGTAACACTACATTTTCAGCAAGGAAGGAAAATCTCCAAAATTAGCGTTTTCCTATAAAAAAGAGAATATATACATATGTATGTTAGTTTAGTTTAATAATATTTTTATGTAGTTCATCATCAAAGCATATTTATTTCTGCATTTTTTCCACAACCAAACAAATGTATGTAAAAAAGTTTTATGTAAAGAATTGGGGAAAAATAAAAGCAAGCATTACGTACATTTTTTTTTGATTATTTTTTAAAATTAATGTAAAACGAAAAAAAGCAAACATATACAATACAAAACCAAAATATATTGATATGTAATCAAAGTTGATTCGAAATGTGCGTAAATATGGCAAAAAAGTATAACGATAAAATTATTGTGTGAAAACAGAGAAAAAAAAACAAAAATTCATAAAGCGAAATTACATATATAATTATTATTAAAATAATACAAAAACATACTGTAAGTAATGCAAATTATTTATAATTAATTCGTAATGTAATGTATACTATACTTACTTAAAAGCAAATTATAAAGCCACACAATGCATATACATACATATTTACACCAACAAAGGTTAAAACATTTTAATAACACGCATCCATACACTTTCAAAACATTATAATTTTACAACAAAATAAACAGTGATAAAAACTACGTTCATTTGTTATAATTTCATTAAAGCAGAGGCAGGGTAATTATAATTATTTAAATTATATAATTTTTTTGAAACAGTTTTTTTTTATAATAGTGAGCTGAACCGTTGAGCATTAACTAAAGAAATGAATGATTCATATTTTTACGTCCTTGGCTATCTAGACTACAAGCACACACACACATATGGCACTCTAACATTCTTATTTTTTATTATTTAAGCTGTTTCAAAAGTTCATTAACAATAAATAAATAAAATAATAGACGAATACGCAAAGTGATCAATAAATTCCACTACTACCTTAAATAGAAAGCAAAATATATGAAAACCAAATTGAAAATTTTTACAATAGCGCATTTACAACAATACATACTTACATAATTATTATATTATATAGAGAGCAAAAAAAAAGTCGAAAAGCGAAAAAAAAACAAAAAAAAGACATTACATATACAGAAATCGGTAAAAAAAAAAATATTTTAGGTACACAAAATGACATGCATAGTTATAAAAAGAGAATATTAAATAAAAGAACAAATGTTAACGAAAACAAGCAAAGAAAATTTAAAAAATTTAAACATACAATAAATTTAAAAGTATGAATTATACTTAGGTAATAAAATTTTTGTAGCAAAAAAAAAATATCAAATAATCAAAAAAGAAAATGCAGCAGTAAAATTGTAGTATTAAATAGAGTAAAACCTGGCTTATACATACATACATATTTAAAACACAAGTTTGATATGTACGTACGCATATATGTATGTATGTACGTACTTGTGTACTATACGAGCTAATAGCAGGTGGGCATAAAAATTTTTTCATGCACGACGTTGTGGGCACCCAAGAAAAGGATACGAGGTTGCATATAAAATTGCAATTAAAATTATATACATACATATATAAACAGCAAATGCATGTTTACAAAAAAGTAATATTAAAAATAATAATAATAAAAAAAAAACAAATTTTTTGTGCTTTTTAATTTTAACTTGTAGTGAAATTTTCAGAAAAAAATCCTTAATTGTCATAGAGCTTTAAAACCATTAACCATATTATTAACTCCATTACTTTATTTCGCAAACTTAAATAGGGTTTGAAGTTGGTTTTCTTATGGTAGTTGCATTTAAAAACTGTTTTGATTATTAAGTCATTCTTCAATAGCCTTCCGATTGCGTACCTTCGCTCAAAAAAATGTATCAAAATATTACTTCATTTGTCTGCATTTTATTTCATTTACTTTCTATTAACCTAACCTCGAAATCTTGCGTGATAAGTAAAACTCACTGGTAGTCCGTAAAATCTTTCACATATTCAAATGTACTTTTGTTTTGCCATTATGTGTATGTAAATGCAATAGAGAAAAGTTTTTAAATTGTTGCTGGCGCATTAGTTCTTCACCGGATGTAGTTGGCCGGCATGCCGGTACACAGCATTCATTTTTTATGTATTTTTTTCCACAACAAAATGGCATTTAAACTACAATTTTCTTTAATATGTATACGAAGTATGTATATATACATGTATATGTATATAATTAATTTTGTGTATTTTCTGTGCTAATTTCTTTCCTTAGAAAATCGGAAACTCGCACATTACACGCCATTTTTTGTGATCACTCGTTACTTTCATTACTCGTTATACCAGTTTGGCAACAAAAGCCAAGCGAACATATTTATGTACTTATACACATATACCTATATATTTTCATACTAGCAAATTGATGACTTTTCAGGGTGGCAATGCATTCGCAAACTTCCGCTCTAAAGCACAGTGTGTTGAAAGCACACAAAAATAAACATAGAAAATATGTTGAAAATTTCAAATTGGTACACAGCATGAAGTAAAACGATGAGTATACTTGTACATATGTGTGTATGCATTCGTATATACATCCATATGAATATGTATACAGCCGCATACAGAAAAATGTAACCACTTTCAAAATGGCCAAATGCACGACCAGCGATCGGCTGGCTAATCCGAACCGAATGGTGTGCATAACAACTGAGGAAACACAGCGTTTGTATGTGCATATGTACACGTATATATGTACATATGTGTTTATATGAGTTAGCACATTTACTGTAGCCGGCAAAACACAACACAATACGTATGGCTTGGGACAGCTGCAGCGCCGGAGCGGAGCTGAACAGCATGGAAAGGTTTGGTGGCAGGTAGACTGCTTTATCGCTCGCTGTTGCCACATCAGACTCCGAACAGCTCTGGCTTGTCTAGTTTTATACGCTTTGCAAGCTGCTTGCTTGTATCCGGCAACGCTGCACTTTGTTGTTGTTTACATTGAATTCGTTTGCGAGTTTTGTGTCGTTGGTAGATTGTATGTATGTATGTGCCACCTTCGGGCAAATGAATACGTACATATGTATGTACATGCAGAAGATGCACAAAAATGCTATGAATCAAAGGCAAGTGACAAAGCGTGATAAAGTATATGGCATGAAGGAGGGCAAACATGAAACAACCCCCGGCTTTTTTCGATTTCCTTTTGGCCTTATTTTATTTTGTTTTTGTTGTTATCGTTTGTGCAGACAGAGTTAGCGCAATGGGCGAATTGGGAAATGTGCCGCTGCAGGCGCACATTTACACATGCTAGTACATACATACATACATATATAAATACATACATACATACATGTATACATAGGTTTTTCCGTTTGTGTTTCTACTGTGTGACCCTGTTTGTTTGAATCTCTTTAGCGTTCTAGCGCACTACCACTACAATGACTCGGAAGCTTACACACACATACATACATACATATATATGTATATATGTTATGTAAGAAGGAAATCCGGTCTAGAATTAGTTAGATGCAAAAGTATCCTCTAGAGCCATGACAGGTGCGTTAACTGCAGCGTTGTTGTTGTAGTAAGAATAAGCGATGTTGTTGTTGTTCTTACTCATCGAAAACAGCGCAAATATTCTGTGGGTATATGTACATAAATATGTATCTATGCATATGGCGGCCTTGGTAGCCGGCCATTCGAATGGCCAGAGTTCAACTCCTGGTACAACCAACATCCAAAAGTTATAGAAAATTAATTTAAATTTTCTAATTGCGGTCACTCTTCGGCGGGGAATGTCAAGCCCTCCAAGTATATTTCTGACTGGAAATGAACGCTCCTCATAAAAAATCCATCAGCCGTTCGGAGGCGGCTTAGTATAAACTGTAGGTCCCTTCATTTGTTGGAAAAACATCAAGACGCAAAAACAACAAATTGGAGAAGGGGCTCGGCCGAAAATCGCGTCAGCGGTTAGAATTTAGTCTCATATTGGAGATGGGCCAAAAACCCAGTTATATACCAATCCTTTTTTTGATCCTATTCCTAATTTTAGTTAACGGTACGGGAAAAACTTCCGTGGAAACCAAGTTGGTCAAAGATGGTAAAGTATTACCTGTGAAAAAAGTTTTCACAATGATAAGTCTTGTTTTCAGGTTTTCACTATAATTAATATCAACATTAGACGGAAATATGAAAAAACGGTAAAATTATATTTTACAATTTAAAATATTTCAGTTACATAGTTTATTTTAGCGAAAAAAATGAAGTGAAAAGATTTTTCACAATCAATATGAAAAATTTTGTTTCTAGGTACTCATTATTTTTCAGATGTATGTAGTATATTCGTTGAAAATATGAGAAAAACTACATATTTTGCTTTCTGTGAAAAAATGAAAAGTTTTTTCACAATTGTTTTCATGCTTATTTGTTATATATGTTATATGTTATTATACATATGTATTCCAGATGAACATTCGATGGTAATAAAAGAAGAACTACGACTTGTTTATGCAATTTTAAAGATTTCAGAGAGTTAAATTCTTCGCTGTATAACGGTGGAATGAAAAAACTTTTACTGTGAAAAGTTTTTTCACTTAAAAAAAAGTTTTTTTGTTTTACTTTTTTGGTATAATTCTTGCTAATCCTCTTTTTTGTAAAAAAAAAATAATTTTTTTCACAACGAGAATGAAAAGTTTTGTTTTCATATGAAACGAAAAGATTTTTCACAGTGAAAAATAAAAGTTTTTCAGGTTTTCAATATAAATTCATTCAAATGTTGGAAATATGCCAGAAACACAAATAGTTTCGTATTTCTAAAAAAATTTCTGGAAGTCGAAAATTAGCCTCCATCACGGAAATCTCTTTAATTGAAAAAATTTTCATTTCAGCAAATTGTACCCAAAATACCAAGTTTTTGACCTCCATAGCTGAGCTGGCAACACTGCGTTTGAGTGAAATTCAATTGCCAAAGTCAGAATGCGCTCGTCCAAACTGCTAAATAAACGCTTTGTGCCAGCTAGCAATTTAGTGAATAAAGCGGGTCGCTCAAGTGAGAATCTATCTTCAATGAGTGCTGCGCGAAACGTATGGCAAAGTGGGCATACAAACACACGTACACATATACAAGTGTATTTAGAAAATACAATTTTTTGGTATTAAATAAAATTACAACTGCAGCAGCAGCAGCAGCAGCACCAGCAGCAGGAGCAAAAGCTTTGCAATAAATAAAACGCAAATTAAACTAGAAATTAATGTAAGCACCACGAAATGCTAAGAAGAAATCGTATAAAACGCCATTGATTGAAGTGATGAATTAAAGTGTATAATGGAAATGAAGATTTTCACAAATTTACTATATAACTAACAAATGCATACATACATACTATGTATGTTATGTTTTTATGTACATATATGTATACTAAGTGCAGATGTACATACATATGTACATACATAAATGAAATCGAAATTCTTTCGTGTCAGCAGTTTAGGAGAAAACAACAAAAATTAAAATGAAATTAATAATAAATTCAAACGAGAGTCAAAAGCCGAAAAGATTTGTTTTTTTTTTTCGGTAAAAATAATGAAAAATTCACTTTACGTAGTGCGGCCGCTTTTACCTCAGCGCTCATTCACCTAACGATTAGCTGCTGATGGCAGGCTGACGGGCTTAGCATAAAGTGAAAATACATACAAACATACATGCATATAAACAAATGTATTTACCATATGAATGTCATACATCTGCCTTCCGTACACCAGCTGCTCTTAATGGAGCGCCCACGAAAAGAAAAGAAAAAATGAAATATAAAAATAAAAATAAAACACTCAGCGCGCAGATGCCGCTCTAACTCTCTCTCATTTTGTACGCACTCATTGATGCTCAGTTGGAGAATGAGTGGTTTTCATTACTTAGGACAGTGGGCTTTTATTTACAATCTTTTATTTTCTTTTTTTTTCATCTTTTTCTACATACATACATCTGTCTGTATCATACATACATACAGCGAACTTGTCATATGTATGCATGTGTGTGTCACACTCGCTTGTCTAATGATGCGCGGCATAAATAAATATTGTAAATACTTTAATTTGTTGCTGTGGTTGTATATTCAGTTGAAATCTGGTATGGAAAAGATTAAAACTTGATTGTGGCAATAAAATATGAATTGTAGGGCGGACAATGCCAGGCAAAAAAAAAAAAAAATTTAAAGCAAAAAATAAAGTGAAATAAAATAAAAATAAAAAATGACAAAATTAGAAAATGTGAAATTATATAAAAAGCTTTTAAACGCATTAAAATGCTTGCGTTGTCAATTTGAGCGTACCAAATTGTATGAAAAAAACTAAAATGCCGGAAAAAATAAAGAGGAATTAATACATACAAACATATAATATTATGTAAATATAAAGAAAAAACTAAATTTAAAAAAATAAAAGAAATTAATATATCTGAAAAAAAATAATGAAAAAAATAAATAAATTAACTAAAATGCAGAAAATGCAATAAAATATAAATAAACGTTAAACGGTTATAGCGCTTATAACTTAATAAGAAAATAATAAAATGCAGAAATTAAAAAAAAAAAATATTTTAAAAATTGAAAAGAAAAATTAATAATCATAAAGCCTTTAAATGCATTAAATTTTTTTCTTGTGCACTTCATTGTATTTATGAAAAGTATTATTAAAATGGCTGAACTTAAAAAAAAAGTATTTCAATAATTTAATATAAAAAATAATAATAAAAGTGAAATAGCGAAAAATGCTTTGAAATTAAGAAAAGGAAAAATATAATAAATAAATACAAAAATAAAAAATACTTAAAATTATAAAAAGAAAAAAATCCCAAAAATTAACCGCAATCAATTCATCTTTGCATTTGAATATGCAAATACGCTGAATACAAAAATAAAAGCAAACATAAAGTATATAAAAAAATAAATAAAAGTGTATTAACAATTTATTTCAGTTAATTTGTACGCTGCAATTGAATAAATAATTTTTTTTTTAATTTGAAATAAAAAATAAAAAGTATAATAAAAAAGTTTCTATTTGTATTAAAAATTTATCACAGCTTTTAAAAATAAATAAAATATCAACTGGTAGAAAAAAGTTAATATTTAAAATATAAAAAAAAATAAAAATACGAGCAAAAATACAATGAAAAGTAAAATAATATAAAAAAGTTGATTAAATAACAAACAAAAAAAGTGCGTACATATGTAGATTAAAGAAATTATATTTAAAATATAAAAAGAAAACAAAAAATAGGTATAAAAATCATTAGATTTTATTTAGCGTAGAAATTTAAAAAAAAATATATGCATAAATATGGATAAATAAATATTTAGTGTATGGGATATAAGGAATAAAAACTAACGCAATTTTTAATAGATACATGGAAAAAAATGCAAGTAAAACTTATAATAAAAATTATATGATACAAAAATAAAAATATATAATAATAAAAGTTATATAAAAATAAAAATTATATAAAAATAAAAATTATATAAAAAAATAATTATATAAAAATAAAAAATATATAAAAAAATAATTATATAAAAATAAAAATAATAAATAAAATAAAAGTTGAAAAAAATTAAAAAAGCAGCGAAAGGAGTAAGGGAAAAAATTTTAAATGTTTTTTTTTGAACAGAGAAAAAAATATATATTTATATGTGTCATGGAAAACAATTTTAAATGTTTTTTTTTGAACAGAGAAAAAAATATATATTTATTTGTGTCATGTGAAATGGAAAAAAAAACATTTTTAATATATTTATATAAAAAAAATAACTAACAAACTTATAAAAAACGATAAATAAAAAAAAATGAATTAAAAACTTATACCAAATATATGAAGCAAAAAGATTTAATCTTAATGTGAAAAGAGCAATAAAAATTAACGCAATATTTAATAGAAAAAAAAAATACAAGCGAAACTTTTAATAAAAATTATATAAAAATAAAATATCATATAACATAATTATTTAAAATATTTGTAAATTTAAAAATGCAAAAAAGTGGAAAAAAATTATCAAAACATTTAAAATATTTTTTTTTTTAATAATTTCTGTTTAAAAGAGTATTAATAAAATACGTGGAATTAAAAAACATTTCATGCATGAGATAAAGCAAAAGCACTTTATAATAAATTTATGAAAAATAAACCAAAAAATAATAAACACACAAGCAACAAAAAACCGTCGAGTGATATAAACACACATTAAAAGCTTAGCAAATACAATTTGAACAGTATAGATGAATACATAAAAAAACAAAAAACGAGTTTTTAAATGCTGAATTGAATTAATAAAAATAAAAAAATAAACATTTTTTTTTACAAAACCGTAACAATAGTCAATTACACTTGACTAAATAAATAATAAATGCATTTAAAATAATATACCATGCATGTGGCATTCGCAATATTTACATTATTTCGACTTAAATTGTATTTTTTTGTGGAGTTTTGACACATCTCTAAGTAAACACCTTTGTAGGGGTTATATACACAGTATATGTGTATGTATGTATACATCTATATAGTACATAGATGGCATGTAAAGAAAGCACGCTAATGTGTGATTACTCGTGAGTCTAGTATGCACTACATACATATATGTATATGTATGTATGGATGTATGTATGTCACACTTAAAGGCGTGCTACTTTACTTAGTACGACTATTTTATATTATAATCCATAATTCGCCAGAAATGTGTGATTAAAGTGCAAAAAAAAAATATATATATATATGCATGAGTGTATAAACAAATTTAGCGAAAAGAGAAAATGTGAAAATAAAAAAAAATTAAACAGTAAAATATATAACGACTTTGTCATGATAAAAATGAAACGTACATATGTACACACGTACGAATATATGTACATATGCTTGTTGACAGGCACATGTGCATCTAAACATACATACATTTATACGTCTACATAAATAAATAAGTACCAAAATACAGTGCGAATGAAATATATGTAATTATCCTTTAGGGTCATAAAGTGAATTGTAAAAGTCGATTTCATTTGCTCATCACCATCAAATGTCTACTGGCATATAATTAATTAATTAATTTGAATTAACTACTCTTCTACAATATATTATATAAAAACGCTAAGCATTAACGGAAATGTAGTTAATTTTTACCTACATTAAAATATGACCGGAAGTGGAAAAAGTGAATTATCAAAAAAAAAAAAATAAATAAAAAAATTAAAAAAATTAAATAAACAATAATAATAATAACAATAATCATTATAATAACAAAATATTGATATTCACCAGCATCCATTATTTTTGCATTAAATTGAAGGTTTTATTTATTATAGTATATAGTATATAATATTTATATCAAATATACCCCATTTTGCTCGATAACTTTATGCCATTTCAAAGATAATGTCATTTCGAAACCCTCTCCCTTTTCGAAACACTTGTCCCTTATTGGCAAAAAAAATTGGTACAATCGATTTTCGCTGACTTCTTTTGGGACAAATTCTTCAACAGCCAAATCAGTCGCCACAGACAGAAACCGGTCCGGACTATGTAAGGGGGATACCTAATAAACTCCCAATCAAACTTTCAGAGCTTCTGGCGAGTTACTATCGATGTATATGGTCTGGCGTTGTACTGATGGAAACACAATTCCTCTACGCTTTTGGTCGATTGTTTCCTTCAGACGGTCCAATTGCTGACGGCAGGTTCTGATTTAAGAGTTTGGTCGTAGGAAACCAGTTCATAGTTGATAATTCCGAAGCCGATCACACCAAACGCACAGCAAAACCTTCCTAGTCGTCAATACTGGCTTTCAGACTGTTTATGTGGGCTCACAGTCCTTCGAGCACGGACACGAAGTGATCCACTTTTCATTACCACTCACCATCCATATTGCTGGTGGTGTTCAGCTACTACACTACTGAGTTGAGTGATCCACATTTCTCCAATTATCATTTTTGGTACAAAATATCAACTTCCTAACGCCATTTAGCGTAATCCAATCGCACTTATATATGCTTTGTTACTTGACCTAATTTCTACATATGTACTTAGCACTGCCTCCGAACGTCCGATGGATTTTGATGACGAGCTTTTATTTCATGTCAAAAACACACTTGGAGGGCTTTACATTCCTTGCCGAGTAGCGACCATAATTAGAAAAAAAACTCTCAAGACAGCCAGTTCTACGCACCGGAGTTGATCCGGTTTTTATCCGGCCAAGGGCTGTCACCCTTTCGGCGATGTAACGCCGTTTAGGTCAACAGATTAGGCCAAGAAAAAAAAAAAATTCTATAATTTTGGATGATGGTCGGACCAGTGCTGGAACTCTAGCTTTCGGCTATTTTGATCGTCAAACTTAGACTTATACCGTATTGTAAGGTTAGGTATCAACCGCAGTATTAGTCTTGTTTACTTTAGAAAACGAAACGAATGGATCTGAGCGAGGACTGGGCGCTTATCTACACGCGTCTCGTGGGAATCAATGTTCTATCTATCTTGAAGGCAGATTTAATACCAACAAAACTCTTGGCAAAATGTGCTAGTAAAGTAAAGTTCTCTCTCGACGATCAAAGACCAAACTATACAAGTTGCTCCATAAGTTCTTCCAGCCGCAAGAGATTGAAGTGTGTACGATGACAACATCTGATGAGACGGGTTGAGAAGTGTTCGAGTGGATGGTTTTGCAGAGGACTTTTGGCGCTTTGTGTACTAGCGACGGAAGCTGTGTCTACGCTTGGATGGATGGAAACACTCCAGCTTTGAAAGTATTCGTTACTTTACTCGTTTGTGGAAGAAGAGGAAGATAAATGGCTACATTCCATTAAAAAGATCTGATGGTGAAGGAGCCGGTTTGAATTTTTGTATCCGATTGTCATTGAAATTTCGAAGAAATTGCTCAAAATTTTCGAATATAACGCTAAAAATTTATTGTGAATGAATGTTGCGTTGAAAAAGTATTGGAAGCAAACGTCATCAAATAAAAAAAAAAAAAAAAATGTAGAAAAAATGAATGGCAAAAATTTTCAAGAAAAACGGAACTTGTAATGCATCGAAAACAGTGAACGGAGCAGAGCTCGATCGGAATGTAAACGGAAAGGATAGTGGAACTCCGTGGGCTATGAAAAATTAGCCTTTTGCTCCAGAAAATAGTTGCACATCTTCTTTATTAGCAAATAAACTACTGACGAACTCATTGTGACCTCGTGAATACAACACTGGAATTCGCCTATTGTGAATGAATAATGAGTTGAAGACGAAGAAGAAAATAAAAACAAACGTCACTTTCAATATTTTTACAAGAACAGAAGTGGCATAGAAAATCTTCTAAATGAAATCAGTGACAAAAAAATGAAGGAAAACCCTTGGAAAGCAATAGACGATATAAAAGGGATGGGCATTGAACGAAATGGATGGAAGTTATTAAGTTTTTTCTTTATTTGGGAAGTTTTCTGGCTTTGGTTTTGCTGTAGCCAATAGAGCAAACTGCTGAAGTAACGTCAAAGTTTTCAAATAAAATTAAGATTTTGAGATTTACATAACTATTTTTATAAAAATTTAGATTATTTTTATATATATTAATGTATATATATTTTTTTTGTTTTTAAATACAGAACTTTTACTACCTCCCTCCATGGATCGAATGAGTTACGCGATTAGTGACAAATGGCGCAGTTGTTGTTAGTGTGGTGGCAACCGTTATTTTCCTAAACTACACGACGCGCACGCAAACACAAATCTTTACAAATACTGAAAAACAACAAAATTTCAAAATTTCATAACGTCTCAAAACGAATTCGGAACTCTAAAGTCTCTATCGATTTATTTCATCAAACGTAAAAATTCGTAAAAATTCCAAACAAATGTCCCTACTTCGTCCATTTTTCGGTACAACATCAAATTCATGGATGCGTGCACTCTTCCTCTTCGTATTCACCTGGGCATTGTTCATCTACGTATTTTTCAATAAATTACATAACACACAACCGAATGCAGATGCGGATACGATAACGGCGAAACGTATAAATCAAGCCTTGCAACTGCTCGAATACTCAAAGCAGCGCAATGAGGAGTTGCGACAGATGATTGAGAAGCTCTCGAGGTGAGTAAAATTGTATGGGAAGAAAGAGAAGGGAGCTTGCGAGCTCGCTTCAAGAGATTTCGAGGGTGGGAGACTAGCTTGTGAGCTCTAGAGCAAAGTTTTGTATGGGAGTCTAGCTTGTGAGCTCTAGAGCAAAGCTTTGGGTGGAAAACTGGTATCTTGTTTGGGGTTTTTTTTTGGCGGAAGGAGCAAGTTCTTCGATTTTTTAGCGCGAATTATAGATCTGAAATGTTGTGTCTGTTTTTATCTTCTGTTTGAGATTTTCCTCCCTTGTGATAAGATTATTTAACCCAGCCTAAAGTAAGTTTATGGAGTATATTACCAGTTGTAGTTTGTAAGAAACTCCACAAAGGAGAACCGTGCTAATTCTCCACTATCTGTTATAAAATAGCTCAATTTTTTACCGGAAGATCTCAAAATTCCCCTTGAGAACTGCAAGATATTTTGATAACTCCTTCTTAGGTGTACTGTTTAACCTAACTTAACCTAAGCTTGCTGTTTTAGTCAGTAGAACTTGTATTCCCTGCAAGCACGAAGATCATTTGAAACTTTTTCTAGCAACACAGACATGTGCTCTTCCCGAAAGACCACTTCATACTGATGCATCACTGTAAGATCTTTAGTCAAATCGGGCTTGACTCACTGAAAGCTCCTGAAAAGCCTATCTAAGGCTACGAGACTTTCTTTTCGTTCAAATATCCCATAGCATGGTCTCGAAAGCTCCCAAAATTCCAAACCAAAGCTACAAAGCATTTTAAGAGCCCTTTGACCTGGTTGGAAAGTAAGCTCAAGTGCGCAAAACCACACTTCGTCATTTTATTAAGACTGAAAAATCCCTCTACATCTTTCCGCATATACTTCAAAGACATTTCGGTTGTGATTAGGTAAGTGCCCATCGGATAAAGTAGACCACACACATTGCCAGCTTCACACGTTTTCCTCACACTATGAAAATGTCTTACAAGCTTACACTGGCTGCAGCTCCTCCAGCCGCACGCGTCCATTGTGTGTGCGCTTTAAGTAGACCACAGTGAGCCCACCTCACTGAACTGCGTGCCACACACAATGCACTTCCGTGAATGCAATTCGCGCATAAAGATTCACGTCCTCCACTCCACCCAATTCTTTGCGGGGCTTGTGGTAGCTCAGCCCCCATTGTCATTTTGTGGTGGCGCAAAAGTGTAATCAACGGCTCGTGTGCTGAGTTTGCAAGCGAAAGACTGCAGCTGAGAGGGCGATCAAAGTGGATGTGTGTGTGGTGCGACAGTGAATAAAATGCGCGTTGATTAATGCGCTGAAGCGTAACGGTACTTAAATGCCTACAATGGCTAGCTAATTGCGCCCTGACACAGTTGCATAGAAATTACGTACCGTCCGTTAAGTGGTGATTAGTAAATTTGAATGCTCAATAATAAACCGTTACTAATTTCCATACCACTACTTTCTTTCGTCCTCCACACAGCGACCAAATCGACAAGCAATCAGCGCAACGTCTGATCGAAAAGCTCGAGTTTAACCTACAAAACTCCATAAATATACAGAATCAAGATGCCGCCTTGGCTGATTTTATGGGCGCCGGCGATGGCGATAGCGGCGCGGAGCCTTACGGTATGGGTGGAGGTGGTGGCATGCCTGTAGCGAATGCGGTGGCGTATGGTGCTGCTGGTGGCGCACATGAACCGAGCTTGGAATATGAGCTGCTTAGGCGTCGCGTACAGTCTAATGTGGGCGAGCTTTGGAATTACTTTAGCAGCGAGCTGGGTAAGCTGAGGAAGCGTGTTGCGCCCACACAAGCCGAGTTGGCGCAAGATATCAATGAGGTATTGCAGCTAGGCGCCGAGCATAAGCGTTCGCTATTGAACGACATAGATCGACTGCGGCAGGTGGACGGCTATGAGGCGTGGCGTCAGCGTGAGGCGCGCGATTTGAGTGATCTGATGCAGCGGCGCTTGCACTTCTTGCAGAATCCGAAGGATTGCAGCAATGCGCGCAAACTGGTGTGCAAACTTAATAAGGTTAGTGGGTATGCGGGCATTCTATTTATAACAGAAAATAATTCTTATATTTTTCTGTACAGGGCTGTGGCTACGGTTGTCAGTTGCATCACGTTGTCTACTGTTTCATTGTGGCCTATGCGACGGAGCGCACTATGATATTGAAATCGCGTGGCTGGCGTTATCACAAGAGCGGTTGGGAAGAGGTGTTCCAGCCGGTATCGGAGACCTGTCTGGAGGCGGATGCGGCGCATGCAAGTAATTGGCCAGGACGGCACGATATGCCTGTTTTAGTACTGCCCATCATAGATTCGCTTATGCCGCGCCCACCCTATCTGCCGTTGGCCATACCCGAAGATTTGGCGCCGAGACTCAAACGTCTGCATGGTGATCCAATTGTTTGGTGGATCGGTCAGTTTCTGAAATACTTGTTGCGTCCACAAAAGGGCACGTTGGACTTCCTCGAGGCTGGACGTGCGAAATTGGGTTTTAAAAGACCTATTGTGGGGTGAGTTCAGGCCAAGCGCTGAAAAAAATGAAACAATTTGTAATTTTCTTTTCCTTTATTTAAAACAGCGTGCACGTGCGCCGCACAGACAAAGTCGGCACGGAGGCCGCTTTCCATCCCATAGAGGAGTATATGACGCATGTTGAGGACTATTTCCTCACATTGGAAATTAACGGCACAACAGTGCCGCGTCGCATATTTCTAGCTTCCGACGATGCGCGTGCCATCGAAGAGGCACGCAACAAGTATCCACAATATGAGATCATCGGCGATCCTGAAGTGGCGCGCATGGCTGCTGTCTCCACACGCTACACGGACACCGCGCTCAACGGCATCATACTCGATATACATCTACTCTCACTATCCGACTATCTCGTTTGCACCTTCAGCTCGCAGGTCTGTCGTATGGCATACGAAATAATGCAGACTTTATATCCAGATGCGGCCCATCGTTTCAAATCGCTGGACGATATCTACTATTATGGTGGGCAAAATTCGCACAATCGACAAGTGGTGATCGAACATGCGGCGCGCAATCATGAAGAGATACATATGAAGGCAGGCGACTTGGTGGGCGTGGCCGGCAATCATTGGGATGGCTACTCCAAGGGTAAGAATACGCGCACAAACCAAGTTGGTCTGTTTCCCTCTTTCAAGGTGGTCGACAAGGTGGAGACCGTCAAGTTGCCGCTCTACGAACAGGTACAGCCGGTGTGAGAGGCCGCCACACGCGCTGCAGCACGCACTATGCTGTGGCTGTTGTGAGTGTAGCGTGTGTAAATGTATGAACTATTTATTTGTATGTAGTTGGAGCTTTTGTATGTAAATTATTATTGTTTTCTTCTTTTTTTTATTATTGACGGTGGCACATTTGTTTAGTGCTGTGCAATATTATTATGCTAGAATAGATTTTTTAGTGAATAACGGTACACGCCAAACAAAAGGCTATGCACTTTAAATATACATATATGTATATACATATATTTTATTTGTAATTTTTTTTTTAAATGTATTTTCCAATAATTTACCAAAAACCGCACAAATCTATATTTTCTACAATTATACTTTGATTAAAAATCAATTTATTTTATTTAAGTTACAAGTGTTTAAGCTAATAATTAGTTATAGTTGTAAATTAAGTAAAAACACCAAATTAAAAAAAAAAATTGTATAAAAAATATTATAAATAGAATTAAAAAAAGACGACATTGTTGAGCTGAACAAAAATGTTACCAAAATCTTACAGCTGTTAACGGTTTTAAGCACACGAATATTTATATGTATGTATACACATATCTGTAACAAGCACCGTTATAAAGATCAAACTTATGCTTCGTGCAGAGCACGTCACAGCCACAGCCACAGCCGCTGCACCGCAGCGGACGCACAGCAAGAGCTTCAGCAAAGCAATATTCCAGCGTCGAAATACATATGCATTTAAGTACAATACATAAAATAGTTTGGTAACTAGCTCTCAAGGAAAAAAAAATTGATTTAAAAAGCGAAAAGAATAAAATTTTAAGAATTTTGTGCTATAATTTTGCTTGAAGCAGTTAGGAATTCAGTGCACAATTGTAAACCTATTTCCAATAGAATATGTATATATCTATTTAGTACATACATATGCACACAACCACTTGTTAAAGAAAAAAATATATGTACATATATTTTATTTCTCTTAAAATTTTACTTTTTCCAAAGACTTGCATGTAAAATTTTAATGAAAATTCCGCGGCACAATTTGATTTTAGTTTTATTCTTCTACGGTGTACTATTCACAATGAATAATCAAGCAGTAAAAAGCTCCTTTTTTCTTTAGCATTTTATTGAGAGCTGGTAAAAATAAATAAATAAATAAATTAACAAAGTAAAATTAAAATACCAATTATTTGTATGTATGTATTTATATTTAATGCAGTTTTAAGCATATAATTTGAGCAGTAAAATAATAGATTAAGTATAAAACTAACAAAAAATAGTTGAAAGAATATGCACATACATATGCTAAGATTGGATTGATAATTTAAAACAATATAATAAATAAGTACAATTATTTAATAATAAGTACAGTTAAAAAAAACATAAAAAAACGGTGGTTTTTATTTTGGAATAATTAAAATAAAAAAAAACATTTAGCAGTGGTAAACATACATATTATATATCAGAGAAAAACGCTTTACTCATTCTTTTCATTTGGAATGCCTACAAAAATATTATTTTTGAAAACAATAGCTTGGAACTTTAACATTCAAACGCCTTAATGAATCTTTTGCTTTGAATAGAATAATTTGAATTTTTTTATTTTTATTTTTTTTTTCTACTATTTTGAATTAAGGTTTCCTTTCTTCAATAATTCATATAATAATTTTTATCTTAATTTTTCTGGCGTATATTTTTTGTTTTTAACTTATTGAATTGTAATTATAATTTCTTCATATTTTCTTTCCTTCAATAAGTTCTTTTTATTTTTATTTTCTGTTTTTGCTTAAATTTTTTGTTTCTAATTTATTTAATTAAAACTTCATTATCTTCATTTTTTTTAATTAGATGGTTTTTAATTTCTTCATTAAATTTTGTCTTCTGCTTCTAATTTCTGTTTTTATTAATAATTTCAATTTTTATTCCTTTCTTTAATTGGAACTCATTTCTATTTCACATTTCATTACTTTGGATTACTATTTTCGTTTTTGTTAATCTATTTGCCCTTCTTCTTTTTAATTTGATTTAAGCTTTTTTATTAAACTAAATACCATCTGTTCCTTCATTTTTATTTAAATTAAAGTTGCATTTTTCTTTGTAATTTTTTTTTTTAATATTTAACTTTATTTTTTATTAATTTTACTATTTCATTTATTTAATTTAAACTCTTTATTTATTCAAATTTCCTTAC
This sequence comes from Ceratitis rosa, assembly GCA_037013455.1. Classification (NCBI taxonomy): domain Eukaryota; kingdom Metazoa; phylum Arthropoda; class Insecta; order Diptera; family Tephritidae; genus Ceratitis; species Ceratitis rosa. Next base: position 4,603,789 of record JAWMAG010000065.1, read on the forward strand.
ATTCAAATTTTTTAATTGAAATATTTTTTTCTTATTAAATTTGATACATTTTTAATTAATTTTGTCTATTTTATTAACCAAAATATTTTCTGTTTCATTATTATTTTTTAATTTAATATTTACTTAAATTTTTTTATTTTAATATTTATATATATTTTTTAAAAATTACTTCTTTTATATTTCTGGTTATATTTACTGTTTTACTTATTTAATTAAAAATATTTCACAAACGAACGGCGAATAAGCGAAATAAAAACTCCGCGCACTTCCCGCCTAAAGGCACCAAATGTTCCAACACTGTTGCCTGCTGTCAGAAGAGCGCATATATGACATTTCGCTACTCAAAATTAATACGTTGAAAAGATTGAAATGCAACGAATATTTGTTTAATACAAGTGAGTGAAAAATGTCTGCCTGTAAAAGTGAATGTGAAAGAAATAAATTATGTGATGAATTGAAACCAAAAGGATAGTAAAAAAAAACTTGTTTGTGTGCGAAACGAGAGCAATAAAAGAAAAATGTTCCTTAACATTGCCGGGTGAGCTATCGAGAATCACAGCAGAAAAAGTGGAAAATATTAATTATTTTTAAAAGTAAACAATTTGCTTACTTTTCTCAGTTGTTGTTGGTGTTCGCTTAACCGACTGCGGTGCACCAGTTAAATGAAGAAGAATTGGCTCTTTAGACGATAAAATTTCCTTGTGAACCTGAAGTGATTATTCAAATGTGTCAAATGTGTTTTTATGCTTTCTTCTAAATTTATTAAAGTACTACAAAGTCACTGTGTGTTTGTTAATCTATTATTATGGATAAACAATGTAAATAAAAAAAGTTCATGACGGCTCGCATGCTTATAGTCAACAAACTGCCCAAAGTTGTCTGCACGCTACGGATTTAAACCGAAACACTCCTTCAAACCCATTTGGTTAATAAATCTGAAATCGAAATGAAAAAAAAAAAACTATAATTTAAATTTTATACATGCAACATCTAACTTTCGCCTACTCACACTAACAAAAGTTGCCAAATTGACTGACACAAATTGGCCAGCCAAAAGTTCTATGGGTTTCTGAGCGTTTTGTAAGGAAATAATCAATAATCTGCAAAAATCTTCAAATCTTCAAACACCTCTGCCAATCGGCGCTGCGTACTTATCCTTCGCAACCAATGATCCTTGAGCTCAGACGCCCTTCTTGTTAAACGAGTATAGTTCAAGTGTCGCTAATTTAATAATTCATTAATTTTCTCACCTCGCAAGGGCGATGCAAAACTCTTGGGAGAAACTAAATTATATTTTTGCATAGCATAATGTCCACCGAGTCGGCTTAAAAGTCTTCGAGAGAAAGATCGAAGGAAATATTTGTAGTTTTCTGCGACATCGAGTACTGTAGGCATTAGAAATATGCGGTTACGATGAGGAGATAACGGCTACGCTGGCCAGCAGAGGGAGAAGACGTGCAATCCGTTGTAAAAACTGGATGGAGCAAGGTCTGGCTTTTTTTGGTGTCTCCACCATTGGCACTGAGTGACGAAGAGAAGAAACTATTGGCATAATATTGTAGACTTGGCTATAAATGCTGAAGCGATGCTTACGCCAATTAGTATGAAGAAGAAGAAGAGACTACGAAACGCTAGAGAGGTATCGCTAACTTGTCAGACAGGTTCGTGTGCGTCGTCCTTGTAAAGCAAGCATAAATAAATTGTGTGAGGTTTTCTAATCTATTTTCTGCACTACGCTTATTTGCTTTACTAAAGCTGGCTGAATTGAAAAGTTTTTGTTGTGATTAAATATTTAATGTCTGCGTGTGCTTAATTATTCATTTTTATTTTCTATTTCCATTCTTTGAGAAAAAAAAGTTTCCAAGCGAAGCATTTTCTTCAAAAGAATTATCAAAACTCTTCTTCTTTTTTGTCATCATAGCCTTAGAGACCCTCGAATCTTGACTTTACGTCCATATTGTTGATGAAACTGTAAAGGGTAAATGAGAACTTGGCGATCTGCAAGAGAGAAAAAGAGAAAGATATATGGTAAAGAGAAAAAAGAACAAGTGATAGAGAGCGATAAACAGAGAGAAAAGATTTTAAAAATGAAGGAGAAAGAAGATATATGTAGAAAGAGAAGGTGTAGATGGTTTAATCTTGCTCTACAAAAACTCTACGAATAACTAATCAAACTCACACTGACAAAAGTCGTTAAATTGATTGGTATCAACTTGCCGGCTAACAGCTCCATTGGTTTTTGTGTGTGTTGCGTAAAAACTACCAACATTTTACGAAACTTCTCATTCTGATTTATCCAATTGGAATGGAAAATGGTGTTGGCCAAGCGATTGCTGTCGTCCAGTAGACTTTGTCCATAATAGCACAAGGGATAGACCTCCATGAGAAGCGCCATAATGTAGGCTAAATGGCCGACACGCGCTAAGTTGTCCACGGCAAAAATCATTATATTGAGTAACGTGCAGCCAAGCATCAGTGAGGTGGTCATGAATTGGAGGAAATACGTGGTCGAAATGACGGGATGTACGACATCGAAGAGCCTGCAGAAATGAAAGAAAAAAAAATTCTTTTACAACTTTTGACTGCTCTAAAGCAAAAAAAAAGAGCTGCACATACTCCATTAATAACTTGTGATCCTTAATGCACATTTTTAAATCTTCATAGTTTTCGTCTAACGTACGCTCCGGATTTGAGCCCAATTTCTGTATGCGCATCAAAAGTGTCTGCATATGTGCACGCATTATACATACAAAAATTGGCGCATACGAATCGGTTATAGCCTCCTCAGTGCACAGACCATCCATCAAGATGAATTCCCATAGTGCAGCCAATAAGAACGCTACCTTAGATTTGCGCCAATCCACAACTGGATTGTAAAGATTATATGGTGGCCGACCTTTGGAGGCGGCAGCTAAGAAAGTGCTTGTCGAGTAAATTAAATTACAAATTAATACTAAAACGAAAACACGATTGCCCTGGCGCACAACCTTGCGCAAAACTTCAATTTCATCCTCATCCTTACAGCGCGCATCTAGTTGGTGCATTATAGTTTCGCTAGCACGTAGTTTGGGTAACTTAAATGCCATAACTATCAACTTAACGCTACCGATGATAGAGGCAATGAACACCTGTACCGAAGTGAGCAAGTTGCCGATCTGAACGGTTGAGTAGTCGAGATAAAAGTACGAAAGTGCAAAAGAGATTGGTAGGGAGATAGTGATTAAGCCAACTGGCAGAAGAGCATACAGACAGTAGAGTATTTTGTACTTCTCAGGCATGAGCACACCGAGTGCCGTGAAGGAACGATAGAGATATATAAGACCGTCCCTAGTATGTATGTCATGTACTGCTTGATGGGGACGTTCAACTTGAGCCGGGCTCTCCTTTGGGGTACGTGTGGCTCTTTCAAATTGTATGCGTATCAGCTCTGCATTGCTCAGTGATGGGGCAACTTGCTTTACAACATCGATAGATTTTTGAGTAGCGCGAGATGACAGCAGTTGCTTCAGAAGGGGTTGCAGGAGGTTGTTCATTGCGTGGCTGAGGTTCGAGAGAGATTTCTGTAAAGATAATATGTTAAAGAAAGTCTCAGCAATTAATGTTTGAAATCTAAGAGACAATTTTAAAATTAAAGCAATAAAACAACCGTTTGCTAAAATAGATAACAGATAATAGATTTTTTTATTGAGCTAGATATTGTGTAAGTATTTAGACGTCTGCTAATCAGAATCACTTCAGCTTCTATTCCAAACCCAAACGCTCTCTGATGCCCATTTTTTCAATCAGCGTGTACAAAGAGAATGAGAACTTTGCAATCTGCAAGAAAAATAAGTTATTAACTATCGTTTCCCTCCCAACCCACAACTCACACTCAGAAAGCTACCCAAGGTTATGGGAAATATTTTGCCTGCATTCAGCTCCATCACACGCTGCGTACGTTGCATGAAGAAGATCAACATTTTCCTAAATCGCACATCCTGCTCAATCCAGTTGGCATGAAAGATCTGTTGCGACAAACGATCACTGTCGTCCATGAGACATTGCGCGTAGTAGCAAAGTGGAAAGACCTCAACGACAACAGCCAATATATAGAAACAAGATGCGACTTGTGTTGAAAATTGTTTGGCGAATATGAAAATATTGATGAGCGTAGCGCTAAGTATGCTAGCGGTAATCATGAATTGTATGAAAATGGTAATAGAAATGATCGGCGCAACAATATTGTAAAGCCTGGAAAGATCTAAAAATTAGAAATATAATACGCACTACCTTACTTACCGCCATTATACCCGAGTAGGTTTTTGTGATCTTTAATACAGAGTTTAAGCTCTTCCAAATTCTGCTCCAAACTCATTTCGGTACACGTGGCCAACTTGCCGAGACGTTTTAATAGAATATTCATATGCGTACGCAGTATACAAACATAAATGACCGCGTAGGAGTCATCCACGACCTGCTGAAAGCAAGCTACATCCATGAGCGTAAATTCGACTAACGATGCAGTCACGAACTCCAACTTGGACTTCCGCCAATCAATAAACGGATTGTATAAATCATAAGGCGGACGTCCGAAGGTGACTGAGCCGATGAATGTGCTAGACGCATAACTCCAGTATGACATAGCGAAGAGCACAACGAAACGATTACCCTGTTTCACGATCTTCCGCAATTCGGCAATTTCATCATCATCTTTGCAACGTGCATCCAAGCGGTCCATATAGACATTAGCCTTACGCAATTGTGGCAAAAGAAAAGCCATAACAACAATTTTCACCGAACAACCGATTACATTGATGGCGACTTGTATGGAGGTGAGCAAACTGCTGGGCACCAAGTCCTCAGCGGACATGGTAAAGTAACTGAATACGAAGGATAATGGCAACCAGAGGGTAACCAGTGAATGTGGTATGAGCGAATACAGCAAGTAAAGCCATTTGCGACGTGCCGGCATGTAGATGCCCAGCACTCGAAAGCCCTTGAAGAGATAATTGGTCGCATGCACCGTGCGCACGGCTAGTTTGTCGCCATCTTCTATGAAGAGATGTAGCGTTGTAGAAGACTGAAAATGTCGATGAAAATTACTTACTTTTTAGACCGTTATTCAGTGTGCTTGCCTGCAAGCGTTGACTGTTGATTGCGGTATCGGCCATAGTTGCAAATAAATTGGTGAATTTTTTTTACTTGACAGTAAATTCAATGTCATGGCCAAAGGTATTTATAGCAAAATAGCTAAAGTGTATTTTTAGGATTAAAAAGTTCTCAAGGGCTTTGAGAATGGGTAAGATGAATGCACAGGAAAAAAAAATGTTCCACGGTTTGAATCAACTGCTCAATATAGAGTTTATATAATAAACCTAATAAAAAATAAACCCGGTTGCGTAAAGAGGGTTTCTTCAGCTTCGAATAACAACAACACTTCCACACAATTCTTACACAATTTTTACGAAAGTATTTTTTTTTTAATTTAAAATAACTTTTAACAAATTCATTGCTTGCTAAAGCAATTTTTTCAGTGTACGTATTATATTTAACACTTTTTTAGTTGTATTAAAAATTAATTTTTGTCACAAACAAAAATTTTATAACTTTCATTAACTAACTTTTATTTACTTAACAACTTTTCTTTTTATTTCAGATGACGCGCGAACAAATTTGTTTTGGCAAAATTCAGAAGTGGCATATTTAAAACTGGTTATTTTTGTTCTAAGTTCGAACTACATAGGACACAATACATACCGCTATTTAGTGTTGATAAATACTGCTACGCTTGCTGTCCGCTAATTGATTAATTAACCTTCCGGCAAAAATGCAACGAAGCTGCATTGAACGTTACAATTTTTATAGTAAGTACAACGTTCTTGCTCATTAATTATTTCAATAATTTCATAATAATTTAGTTATAAGTGTGTAAACAAACATATTTTACTTTTTTTTGGATACAAAATTATAGGGTTACCGTTAAGCTAATTTTATTTGACAATAATATTTTTAAATAATTAAATAAGTATAAATATATGGTTTATAACCACTGTAGTGCCGAGCTCCGCTCGAATTTCGTGGTATAGGTCTTGATGTTTTTCTACCAAATGGTGGGACGCTCGGTTTCGTCTAAGCCGCCTCCGAAAGGCTGTTGAATTTTTAAAAGAAGCTTTTTATTTTATGTCAGAAATACACACCTTAATATTGGCTGTCCCTGTCGTAACAAAATAAATTTATTTGATAACATGTAAGAGCGAAATTCCTATTCAATATGTAGTCTAGCTTGTTTTTCTTTTTTTTATTAAATTGTTTAATATCTTCATCGCATCTATTGGAAAACCCTGTACTCACTTACCTTACTTAACTGTGTCCAATTGCTTCATATCACTTTCATAATATAATGCATTAATAATGCGTTTAATTGCTGTTGTGAATATTGTTAGAGGTAGGGAAAAATATTACGGTAAAAACTATAAGAAGCCAACGTCCTTGATTAATATTTCATATGGGAGATTTAAAAATATTAAATTAGGCATTTGAAAATTAAATCTATTTATTCACATTTATATTTGTACGGTTATAAAAGCTTGTGGGTCGTCTTTCAAATTATCGAAATACTCCTCACCTCTTCCCTTGGTACCATGAAAATAATAACTGTAGATTTTGTAAAAATTTTTGATAGCGATTTGTTGTTTGAAATTAATTGGGAAGTGACTTCATGCAAGAGCAGCATGTCAGAAGTTTATTCTTTGCGCAACTCGACTCCAATTAGAAATACCAAGAGAAGCCAATTTCTTCAACATCTAGTTTTTTTTTAAATTTTAATAGAATGGCGGATTTCTCCTTACTCGGAAGCAGAACGGCAGTTGTTAAAGTCAATGAGTCAGAAATCTGTGTCCTCTCAAATGTGGTTTTCATTATGGGAAAATATACTCTCGACGACTTACTGGGGTCTTCGAGAGCTCTTACAAATTCGCAAAGGGGTTGAATAAAGCGGCCGCTCCTCGGCAGGTATGATATGTATATTAATGAGTGTATTTGTGACACAAAAATTGAGCGTGCCTTCATTTGTAAGAAAAACCAAGATGCGTACTTCAAATCAGAACAACTCGTATGTCGAAATTTCCTTTGGCTGCTACAAAACTGCACGATTTTGGTGTTCAAAGCGAGTGCAAGCTAATATTTATTTAATTAAGTGACAGTGTTGTAATAATAATAATAAAATAGTCATTCAAGACAAGTTTAGTATACTCCATTGAAAAATGAAGTGTTTAAGCATACATAGGACATTCTTCAACTTCGACAACTAGTCCGATAACTCCGATACAAGTCGCTTACTTTAGTAGTTTCCAAGCTCACTCGATACCCAGCCGCTCTTTTAAATTCATTTTCTCTATAAAAGTATACAACGAGAAGGAGAATTTAGCAATCTGAAAGGAAGATTTTGTGAAATGAGTTTTAAAAATTGAGACACACACTTTCAACGCACTTACACTAATGAAATTACTCAATGTCACCGGATACAATTTGCCAGCGGTCAAGAACATTGGACGTTGGGCATTTTGTATGAAGAAAATTAAGAGTTGTCGATACTCCTTGTTTTGTTCAATCCAATTCGAGTGGAAAATCACATCCGACAATCCTTCACTCTCAGTTATAAGACATTGCGAGTAATAGCATATCGGATAGATCTCTATCAGCACGGCGAGTATGAAACAAAAACAGGCTAAACGTGTAGAGAAACCATTCGCAAAAATGACAAAGTTGATGAGCGTTGTGCCAACACAAATGGCTGAGACCGTAAATTGTAGAAAGAGCGTTACCGAGACGATGGATGCAATTATTTCATAGAGTCTGTATGTTCAAAAACACCATCAAAGAAATGTCTTAGACCTCTGTGGAGTGTACAACTGAATTTCATACTCACTCAAGCAATAACTGATGATCCTTAATGCACAATTTTAATTCCAACAAATTTTGCTCCTTTGTAAGTGCAGCGTTAGTGCACAACTTCTCCACACGCGAACGTAAAATTTTCATATGAGTACGCAAAATATTGACGTAAACGACAGGAAAGCCATCGTTTACGGTTTGTTGTAGACAAGCCATGTCCATTATTACGAACTCAAGCAGAGAGGCGATTATAAACTCGGTGCGTGAACGTCGCCATTTAAGGAAGGGAAAATATAGTGAATACGGTGGATAACCGAATGTGACCGAACCAAGAAATGTGCTAGACGAGTAAATCAAAAAGACGGTCATATAGAATATAATCACTTTTCTACCAAATTGCTGCATTTTGCGCAACTCATTAATTTCATCCGCCGAACGACATCTATTATCGAGTTGCTGAAACACGATTTCCGATGTGCGTAACTTTCCCAATAGAAATGTCATTATGATGAGCTTTATCGAACCAGCGTATACATCAAATGTGACCTGCAACGAGGTAAGCAGATTACTGACATCCAAGTCATCTTCAGGCAACGTGAAAAATATGAGCGTAAAACCGATCGGAAAATAGAGTGTGGTCAGAGAGTTGACGGCAAACGAATATAGTATGTATAAAAACCGATGGCGAGCAGGCATCATAATGCCCATACTGAATGCAGCTTTGAAAAAATACTTCGTAGCTTCTTTGCTACTCACTGGTAAGGCAGCTAGAAAAGTTAGGGAGAAAACCGATTTTCAAAGAATTTTCTAAGTCTCCTGATATGAATTCTCACTGGTGCTAGTACACTTACCGAATTCGCCTTGCGTTTCCAGCACTGCGCTTGAAGGTTTTATGGTTTTTGGCACAATGCGTTGTTCCTCGCCATTTCTTTGCACAGATAACTTGTCATTAGACAACGCCAATGCAAGTTTATTCTCCTCAGTTTCAGTAGTCCGTCCTGATAGTTTTCTAAAGCTGTTCATCTCGAAGTAAACTTCAAAATTTTCCTTTTGAACTAAAAACAATTGCTACGCTTTATATACGCTTACGCTTTCCCAAGGCTTAGAACAACAAATAGCTGAGTTTGTAGTAGGAAATATTTAAATGAAAAAGAGGCGGGAATTAGGTATATCTAAGGACATGGGTTTTTAATGAGCTTACCATTGCTGTTGACCTCCTCTTGCGAATTTTGACGTACAAACCTCTACTCTGACAACTGCAGATCAAGCGAATTTATGGGCGGAACTGCAAGCCAACCTACCAAAAGCTTGCATAAATAATTTTGATGAATTTGTGCGAAAGTCAGCTGCCCAAGCTGGTTGTTTTTTTTTCTTTTTGTTTTTCATTTAGCAAGTTGTAAGATTTTAGTTATTGCACAAATTTCACAATTTAGTAATTAACAAACCGTGAGCTCGTTACGTTAGGAGAAAAGCAAAGAACGGAAGGGCCAAAGTCGGCCGCGGGTGCTGTTCCCTTTCTCTTAGTATTTTGAAGTTAAGTCGTAAGAAAATATTTACTTCTTTACTTTATTTCAGGTTTCGTCCACTACGGAGGGGTTAAAGACCTAAACGCGAGACCTCTCCTCGCTCGATTGAAGAATTACCCAGCCGTATGCTTGAAGCTTGGGACATAGAAAACATTTTAGGGTGTCGAAGGGTTTTGAGGCTATCGATGGTGACAGGGTAGTCAGTATGCCCGTCCATACCATCACCGTCTACACACTGTTAATTGCCTAAAATTGGTGGCTGGTGGACTACTGAAAAGCTGATGGCTTTGACACTCTCAGCAAAAATGGAGCTGTAGTCACTGAGTTTGAAGCCATCTCGTTTGTTTTTCGGCTTGGGTCGATTTCGGTTATAATTTTTTGAATGCTATCACATCCCATTTATCTGGAATTTTAGTTAGGGAGACAGAGCTGTCACTAGCATATTGAGTGGCCTGATGTCTTGTCTTTGTTAGGTAGTTGCACTATACTGCTCCATATTCTCCACGAACTCCAAGCTCGGATCTCTTTGTTAGCGTTGCTTTCACATCTTTTTCCAGAAAAGTTGTATTTTTTTCAAGAACTACATCGAGACTGAGGCTATTATTATACTACTTCTGAAGAATAATGATTTAAATTATTTATTTTCTCTCGAGAAGAGGTGGACCTAAGATTTTTTCGGCTTTATGGTAAGTTCTTCACTCGCAGCTCTTCTACTGTTTGTCTGTCAATGTACGCTCTACTACTTATGATAGATTATTGGTAAATATGTTTGCTCAGAGACAGCATGACCGGATTAAGTTATCCACTGCATGCTGTTGGTGTTGTTGGCTTTTTTTTATATAACCCGATGCCAAAGTGCCGCCTTTGGAGTATCACAATTCGTTGTTCACACATTTTAGTATGATCCAATCCAACTGAAAGCTGCTATTAAAGCTTAAACGCTTAACTGAAGAAAACCATCAAGTCGCAAATTTCTTTTCTTTCTTTAAATGCTAAGAAACATACTAAAATTTTCACTAAATTTTATTTAAGCTTTTTAAATTCGATTGCCCGGAAATTGCAATGAAATCAATTTCGTTCGTTTATTTTGATTGGTCGCTTGTTCTTCTACCATGTGCCATTCACAATGAATAACCAAACTTTTACTTAAAGAAATTTTTCTTTTTTTTTTTTGAAACTGCTAACGTTGTTCAATGTTTGTTCGAAAAAAAAATTCAAAAATCGTTTGTTTTTTTTTTTATAAAAATAATTTATTCGAATTTTTCGTAATGTCTTACCATTTGAATAAAATGGAACTACAACTAAATATGTGAAAAATAAAATACATATATAATATATATATATATATATTTAATCGCAAATTTGTACAGTAAATTACTAAAATATTAAAATATAAAAGCGCTTTATATTTAATTATTAGAAGAAAAATAGCAAACAAAAATACAATACAAAATTAATTAAAATAATTCAAAATAAATATGTATGTATACAATGTATAAAAAAATTTCATTTTGCAACAACAATATTATGACAAAAGTGTGGACTAGAATAGATAACGATTACAGTTAGCACAATTTATATAAATACCATATATATGTATAACGGCTGACATACATACATACATACATACATAAATACATCCTATGTGCAATATACTGCTGGCGCGCTGTACTTTATATTTTTTCTTTTACTGCGCATATTGTACTGCCGTTAGAAATATATGTATGTATATATGTATGCATTTATGTTTGAATACAATTGCAAGTCACTGTTATTTTGTAGAATTTCGCAGTGTTTTTCTGTTTTTTTCTTTTGGTTTTTGATAAAACAATTTAATTGAGTTTATAAGCTTACAACGTTTTGAATTTGTTTATAAGGATGTTTTTTTGTTTATTTATTATTATAATTTTTTTTTCAATTAGCTATGTATGTATGTATATATATTTGTTTTTATTGTTGTATATATGCATGTAGTTTGAAGTAAAAGAAACGCATTAAATACTTTTTTTCATATATATTTTGTAGTATTGTTTTTTGTATGTATGGTATATGTATGTGTATTTGTGTGTTTTTTTTGTTTTGTTTAATTAACAATTCGACTAAGCAGAAGAAGCGCTATTTATAAAAGTAACTACTTAAATTTTTATGTTTGTATATATATATATTTTTGTTTTGCAAAATAAATATACAATTACAGAAAATACAATACATACATATAATTGTACATATATGCATTTTTGCAAAATATACTGGCTTAAAATACGCATATACATGTGTTTTTTTTGTATAAATTTTCAACATAAGATTAGCTTATAATACATACATACTAAGGCTGACTCTAAATAAATGTATATATATATATTTACTTTTATTTAGAAAAAGCAAAACGAAACCAGCAGCTGGAAGCGCGATTTTTTTTTGAAACTGAAATAATTATCTTTATATTCTTTATGCTTTACACTTTGAGTGAATTGAAAACGTGGGAAGTGTGAGGTTTTTTTAAACCTAAAAAACTTTTTGAGATCTCTCATTTTCTTTCGCTCGCAAAAATTCGTTACCGGCCTTCGCTCACGAGTAAAACTTGTATTTTATATATATAAATATTTCTATTTTTTTAACATAAAGCGAAACTTTTTATTTTTTAGATTATAGAAAAATCCGTCAATTTCACTCGTGAGCTGTGCAGCGTTTAAACTTTTTGAGCTCACAAGATTTTGAATTTTTTTCTTTTTTGTTTTTAATCGAAAAATAGTTTTTCATGTTTTGATTATGGGGAACGACAACTTCGACGTGTACATATATGTACATTCAAGTAGATATTTAACATCCTTCCTTTTTTAGTTTATTTTTTTTTTATATAAATTTGCAATTTCCCACATTTAATTTCACTTTTCAGTCCGAATTAATATTTTACTCTCATTTTAATTTAAACAAACCATACGAGCTGTCAAAAATATGCTATTGTGAATGGCACAAATATGCGAAAGTCACGGTGGCGCATATATTTATTAGCTGAAAGCGCGTCACATCAAAAGAAAATTTGATCGATTTGCATATTCCAGCAGGGTAAAATATTGAAAACGGCTCATAAGACGAGTCAAAGCGTGTTGGTGTTTTAAAGTAGCGCGCAAATTTACGTAAGCGCATGTTAATTTTTTGGCATGAAAAATCCTTGCTCTGCATGGCGCCGCAGCAAGAGGCGCAGTGATTCAAGCTGCGTTTGTGTCATTACTACAGTCAAGTGTAGTTAATTGGAACTTTATTCAAGTGAAAAAGAAAAAAAGTAATTTTTTTAATCTTCTTTAATTATTTTCTGCGCTTATCAGTGGTGTTTGACTGTACTGTGGCGTTGTTTTTTTTTAGTTACTTTTGTATGTTTTTTTTTACAATTACAATTTTAAATATGAATTCATAAATAAATGAATTTTTTTCAATTTATTTTTTCATATTTTCTTGTCTTGCACACTTATGAAATTACATCAGCCTTAAAGTTATGCACCTAACTTTTTTATATTTATTTTTGTTTTTATATATTTATTTATTACTACTATTTTTTATTTTTATTTTTTTAATTTATATCTTTTTAATTTTTACTTTTTATTTTTTATTTATTCATTTATTTTTAGTATATGTATGTATGTGTTAAGTTTGTTGAAGAAACTTACAAATTCTTAGTTTTCATAAATTCAAAATTCCAATTCAAATGCGTACATCTCTCGTTGAATATAAATTGAGAGTTTTTTCGATTTTTTTTTTGTTAGCTTAATGAATATAAATATTAGTACATTAAATATTTCTAATTTTTTTTTTGCTTGAGTACTTAATTTCTTTTAACTTTAAGGCATCAATTGCATACATTTTCTATTGAATTTTATTGAGTTGATTTTTAACAAAAAAAAAAAGATTAAAAAAAATAAAATAAAATAATTTAATATAAAATAAGAAAACTTTAAAACTAAATTACTTAAAGTAAAATTAAATATCTTAAAATATGAAAAAAATTTAAATTAAATTAAAAGTAAATAAAATTTTATTAAAAAAGAAGAAAACTCCTTAGAAATTAATTAAAATTTTACAAATTTATTTACAAATTAAAAAAATACATAGTATAAAGTAATTTTGAATTAAAAAATAAAATAAAATGAATTAAGTGAAAGAAAAAATTAAAATTAAATTAAATTAAGCAAAATATATAAAATAAAAGAAAATAAAAAGAAAAAATTAAAATAAATAAAGTAAAATATATAAAATAAAATAAATTAAAAATTTGTTAAAGTTAAAAAGAATATGCGTATATAATAAAAAAAAGGTAAATTAAAATAAATTCAAAATTAGTTACAAAATAAAATACAATAAAATTAATTAAATAAAAGAAATAATTAAAATAAATAAATTAAAATATATAAAATATAATAAAATAGTATACACAAAATAAATTCAAAATTAATTAAAAAATAAAACAAATTAAAAAAAATTAAAGTTAATTAACTAAAAGAAGAAAATTAAATTAAATTAATTTAAGTAAAATACATATGTAAAATCAAATACGAAAGTAAACTGCAATTCGTTTTCGAAATTTTAACTTTGATTGCGCCAAAATTTGTTCTTATATTAGGATTTCAATGACGAATTTCGCAAGCTTCGATAGTTTTATACAAAAGAAAAATAAAACGAAGCGATATGAAACACTTTGTTGTTTTTTTTTGGGTTAGTATCATTGCTTATATATTTGTATGTATGTATACTTAGCAGTTGTTGTGTTTTTTTTTACACTTAAATATTATATACATTCGTTTGTATGCATGTATTTATGTTTGGCAAAACTAATTAAGTATTTAGGGAAAATGATTGGCATGTTTGGAGTAATAACATATATAAACATACGTATGTATGCATGTGGCTGTTTAAGAAATCACTGTGTGTCTTTATCTTTTTGTGAGGGTTGAACGCATTAATCATTTTACCTATATGCGCTCTAGCGTCATTAGCGATAGCTGTCCGTTACTTGTTAGCACTTCAAATTACTTTGCATTGAAATTTCATGCTATTCAGCTGCGTTAAAACATATTCAGCGCTTTGAAAAGTGTGTCAACAACTTTGTGGACGCTTATATTTGAGTGATTATGCAATAATATGTGTTGAAGTTTTGCGTAAATCGTATTCAGCGCAAACGAAAGCAAATTTCTGATTCTATTTTTTTGGTCGCCGAACGCATTAATCATTTTATGTGCTCATTTTCGTCATTAGCGATAGCTGTACCTTGTTTGTTAGCACTTCAAATTACTTTACGCTGAATTTAAGTGTTATTCAGCTACGTTAAAATCTATTCAGCGCTTTGAAAAATGTGTCAGCAACTTTGTAGGCGCATATATTTGTGAAATTATGTAATAGTACATGTTGATATTTTGCTTAAATAATGTACAGCACTATGCAGTTACAGTTTAACTTATTCAGCACATTGAAAAGTTAAGTAGCACTTTCTTTGTGAATCATTTGTGAACGTTTATTCAATAATACAATGTTTGAAATAGATAGTTGCTTAGTAAGCTTTATTAAACGTGTTTAATTGGCATTCAGCACATTGTATTTTCTGCTGCTAGTGCTGGCAGCATGGAATTTGAATTATATTTCAATAATACAATTAACAAAGTAATTAGTTGTGTATTCAGCGCTACTAAACGTGCTTATGTACAATTCAGCACACTTTATTTTTTGCTGACAACATAGAGTAGCGATATATTTGAAAGGAAATACATGAAAATCATAATTCAGTACAAAAAAATTTTATTTTCGAATTTCAGAAATTGTAGTATTGCACTCAGTAGCGTCTAAAGCGCAGTAAACGCTATTCAGCAAGACAGATATTATATTTGTATCCAGCAATTTACGCTTTTCTTATTGAAAAGTGCTATTCAGCGCGTTGATGAGCATTCAGCACATGTTTTTTTATTACTTAAATATATAATTAATCAAATAAATTGATATTCCCTAAATGTTTGTATGTATTGGGAGGAGCAAGGCTCCCGAATTCACTAAAACAGCAACTACTGAGCAATCTTCGCCTTTTCTCTTTTACAAGTAGTTGATTGTTTTGGGTTCGAAATGGTAACTTTTTTAACATAACTGTTAGTTTGTTACATATATATATGTATATATATTTGTTTATTTTTATAATGTTTTACGTTTTTATACATTATTGGAATACTATAATGGTGTGAAGGATATAATTCCGCTTGAGTACGTTAAATCAAAAATTCTATATACATCTCCCTTGGCTGATTTTTTGATAATTTATTATGTAAAAAGTCGAAACCGAAAGTCTTACAATGCTCAAGTGTCATTTACCCAACCACAGCGTCGCTTTATGCTCGGCAAAGCTGTGGTCGGTGTCGCTGAGCTGTAACTTCTGCCATGAGTTGAGGGAATTCACAGCTTACTATATACTTACTGCTATCTCCTCAACTCCAAAACATCTCCTTTCTCCTTATGCGTTCTTTTTATACCACTTGCTTCCGCTTACAACCTATACTCGTAGTGCGCCGAGCGTGAACGACGTGCGCCCGAGTACCAACGATACGGCAACTGCTGCATGGAGTGTTGCGCCGAGGCGGAGAGCGGCTGTTGTGGCGAATTCAGAGACAACGAGCTGCTCACCAATGCGCCCGGACTGCGCGCCAACTGCAGCGCTGTGGTTGTGTAGCGTGCATTGTTGCCCTGCTAGGAAGAGGGTGGCGTAGTGGCAGTTGAGTCGCTGTTATGGCGCCGTGATATGCGTCGACTGAAGAGCGATATTGTCGATTGATTGATGTAGCCACTGACACTACCAGCGCCACCGCTGCCATTGTTACTGCTACTATTATTAATACTGCCGTTGCCGCTGCTGGCGTCCAAAAACGCCTCGGGGCTGAAGCGCACACGACTGTGTTGCGATGAAATGGAGCCCTCTTTGGCGCTCAAGTACGAACTATCATCGCTGGTTAGTGAATCAGGTGGTGTAGGATTGTTGGGCGTGCCTTGCTGTGAAGAGACGCTGCTGCCACGCTTGGAGGTGACGCCACCGCTGGCCAGCGTCGTCAGACCATTGCTTGCGCTCTCAGCGACATTTGACGCATTTGTTGTGCCGTTGCCGTTGGGTGTCTTATAGTTATTATATTTCTTTAGTGACGAGCGCAATTTGTTGGCACCACTGCCGCCACCGTTAAAGCCTAGCACAGCTGTCGCTTGTTCGAAGGGTAACGAAACTGGTCGCTCTTGCGCACCTAACGGTTTCATGTGTACGGGACTAAGTGGAGTCGATTGCGTATGCGTCGTATGCGTGTAGAGACTATGTTGTGGCGTGCTGAAGAGCGATTGATGTTGCTGCTCGCGTTCGCGTTGTATTTGCTGCAAATGCTGCTGTTGCGCCAACGTATTGTGGAATTTGGTTCGATGCAGTGGACTGCCAATGTATGCGGGCAAATTCTCATAGTCACGTATGCGATTCAGTCCACCGCCCGCCTCGCCACCACCCATGCTGCCGCCGGTGACGCCGCGCTTCAAACGTTGCGCCATTTTGGGTGAGCTCTTGTAGAGCTCGTGCTTGCTGGGCGGCGGCACTGCGCCAATCGGTGCAGGTGGTGGCGGCGCTAGCTCGCGGTAATGCGCATAATCTTGCAAACCACCACCACCACCGGCGCCCACACTGATGTTCAATTGTAGATTGAGGCTGTTGTAATCATACAGATCGGTTGTGTGTAGCTCGTCGTGCTCCAGCGCGAAGCTCTGGTTGATATTCGAGCTATTCGAGATGGTCGAGGGTGTGCGTCGATGACCGCCGGCGCTGACGCCCATTTTGGGTACACGCGGCGGTGGTGTGCGCGTTTGGTAATGTGGCTGCGACTGCTGCTGCTGATGCTTTGGCGTTGATTGCTGCTGCGGCTGCTGTGGATCATAGTTGTAGTCATAGTAGTTGGGCAGACGATGGTTGTAGTCGTAAGAGTAATCGGGATAGGACTTGCAGTCGCGCTGATATGCCAACTGCACCTCCGGGCGATATGGAAAGTAGTTGGAGCCTTTGTGGCGATTTAGAGATGTGAATATTCATATTAAATAGCTAAAACAGTTTTTACTTACCGAAATAACCAGCGCGATGTACGCCCGCGCCGTAAGCGCCGCCATCATTTGAGAAGCTCGGACCGTGTCGTAGGTAGTCGGCGCGCGTGTACTGCGTAGCGGGTGGCGCCATGCCACTGCCGACATGAAAGTCATCGTCAAATGGGCGCGTCGGTGGCGTTTCATCATGCAGCGAATACTCGAGGTTCTCGGTAAATGAGGAGGTGCTGATTTTGCGACGCGGCGAAGGTGTCGGCGGCTGTGTATGGCTACCCAACGAAGAGGACAGCAACGCCGAGGTATTATTTGTGAAATTCGAGCCCAAACCGCTTGTTGTAGAGCCCGTAAGCGGCAGCTGTTGATGCTGATGTGTTTGCTTTTGCTGCTGCAACGCCAGCTTGCTGCCGGTCTCGGTCGACGGTAGCGCATGCTGTTTCTGGAAGTAATAACTTGGCGCAGGCGCATGCAGTTTGGGCGAGCCACGCGGACTCTGTTGCAAAGGTGCACGATGCTCCTCCAAACGCGCAAATGTGGCCGCGTTCAATGTAGCGCTGTGTACATACAAAAAATAATAGTGATAATAAAAACAAATACTCGTGTTATTGTTATTACTACGCTACCAGCATACTCACCGATTGTGCTTGTTGCCGCCGGTGCCGTGATAGGTGTTGGCCGCAAAGCGACTGCGTTCATCCAAAACACTTGGAAAATCCATTTCCATAGGCGCCTTCAACGCGGGCACATCACTCAGCAGCACCGGATGTACGGGCGATACATTCGAGATGCGCACATCATAACCGGCGGCGACGCCAGCTAGCAGCGCAGCCATATTGTAGAGCAAAACCTCGATCACAGAGAGCTTCGGCTTGCGCACGGCATCGCCGGCATACAGTGTGGGCATGGGTATGTTGGAAGTGAGGCGGCTCAGCAGGTAGGGATTGGGCGACATGATCGGTAGCGGCGCATCGACGATGGAAGTGCCGGCGCCGGCGGCGGCAGGCAGCGCGTGCAGCGGTGCGCACCAGTCTTTGGAATTGTAGCCTGTGGTTGAGGCAGCATGTTTGGGGTTTTTAAGAAAAGTTAAAAGAAATATTGAATTTTTATGCGTGTGGATGGAGTAAAAGGAAAACAAACACGAAAACGACGGATGCCGAGGGAGTTGTGTAAAATAAAGAACCGCAAACGAACCAAATTAGAAAAAAATTGAAAACAATATAAAATTACAAAACGAACCAACACCGTTAATATTTTTTTTTATTTGGTTAAGGAAACAATAAAACGCCAGTTTATGTGTAAATAAAACTAAAATATAAACTATTTATTGTTTTTGTTTTTCATATAATTTATTTTAGTTTTTTTTGTGGAAATTTTCGTAGATTTTATTTTTTGTTTTTGTCTCGCTTTATAAAATGGAATATTTCGTAGCTTAAATTTTAAATAGAAAGTGTTTTTCTTTAAAAATAGTGTAAAATACATTAAATAGTGTAATTTCAGTTAGAAGTGGTATTCAATTTTATTACACACTGTAGTTAAAATTGGTAAAAAAATAAAAAAAAAACAAATACAGAAAAAATCTGCGACTTAAAAAAATATATTTAAATAAAAATATTGCAGAAAAATATTTTTTCGTGTCATAAAATTTTCAACAAGAATTTTTTTTCTATAAATTTTAACAAAAAATAAATTAAAAAAAACTTTTTCGACACAACAAAAGTAATTTTATACAAGCAAATAATTTTTTTAAATTAGCTTTTTCACAAAAAAATATATTTCAAAAAAATTAATTATTTTTTTATTCAAAAATATAATTTTTACATATTTAAATATTTATTTTTTTTTTATAAAAAAATTTTGTGTAAACAAAAAAAGCTTTTTATGCAGTAAAATAATACAAAATCAATCAATTATTTTCTTGTAAAATAAAATATAAATAACTGTTTGTTTATAAACATGCATACTCGAATTTATGTAAAGAAAATTGCATATATTTATTTGTATGTAAATTACTATGTGTAAGAAATATAAAATGTTTTCTTTGAATATTGGTAAAATTTTGTGATGTCGCCTTTTGAAAATATGTAACTAATAAAAAAAAAAAATAAAATAAAAGTAAAAAAAAATAATAATAAAAAAAAAAAAATAAAATAAAAGTAAAAAAAAAATAATAAAAAAAAAATAAAATAAAAAATTAATTAAAATAAAGAAAAAAAATTAAAATAAAAATAAATTAAAAAAAAATAAAAAAAAAATAAAATAAAATAGAACAAAAAAAGGAAAAATAGAAAAAAAAAGATAAAATAAAAATACAAAAAAATAAACAAAAGTAAAAAAATATAAAAAAAACAACAAGAAATAAATAATAAACAAAAAATAAATAAACAAAAAGAATAAATAAACAACCAAATAGTTAAAAAAAAATATAAAATATATAAAAATATTAAAAAGTATACGAAAAAAAAACTAAAAAATATATATAAATATAATTAAAAAAATTGAAAAACAAATAAATAAAACAATTTAGATAAAAAAATAAAAACAAGATAAATAAAAAATAAAAATATCAAAAAACAAATTAACAAAAAAATTAAAAGATAAAAAAAATAAAAATACAACAACAATATTATATAAAAAAGTTGAACATAAAAGGAAAAAAAAAATATCTAACAAAAAATCTAAAAAAAATGTAAAATAAAATAACATATAAAAAAAAACTAAATATAAAAAAAATTATATACAATTAAAAGAAAGTTAAATACATAAAATAATTTTATTAATTAAAAAAAAAAAAAAATTAAAATACAAATAATAAATATACAAAAATTAAGTAAAATTTAAGGCGTTTAGTGTGAGTGCATTAAAATAATAAAAATAAAATGAGAACAATTTGCACAATTTTCACATAAAAAAGTAACATTTTTTTTAATAAAATAATATTTTTGTTTTTATTTACTTTGTCTCATTTTGTAATCACAGTTTCTTCAAACAAATAAAAAAATAAAAAAAAAGGCGCAGAAAAAATTAAAATAAAATTTGGGGAAATCTTTTAATTTGCGGCTACGAAATAATTACAAAAAAAAAGAAAAAAAAAACAATACAAGCACAGTCATAAATAAATATCAGGGACATATTTTTAACATTTTTTTCCAACTTAAAAAATAATGAAAAAAAATTTTTTAGCGCCAACGGTAAAGAAAAATTAACCGTTTTTACGCACCAATTTTGTGGTGGAGTTGAAAAGCGCAGATCAGACGCGTGTGGTGTGTTGAATAAGTGTTTACATTTAGTTGCATATGTATTTATTTTACGGCTTACAATGGTTAAAACTATTGTTTTTTCCCCGTTTATTTTTTTCTGCTATTTTTTTTTTATTTTCACGTAGGCACACAAAGTCTTATATTTTATGCTTAGAACTAAAATATTTTTTTTTATAATTTTATATCTTTTATGCTAAATTTTTAACTTAATTGCATACAATTATTAGATTTTTTGTCGTGTATTTGATTCGCGTCGCATCCCAATTGACAATTGTAAGTGGTTTTCCATACCTCGAGCCATTTAGCGCCGCATATTTCAGTTCTAGAACACTTTTACCAGTATTTCACCACTTCTTAAAGCGTGTGGTGTGTATTTTTAAGTGTATGCTTTGAAAATAAATCCATATCAAATGCAATTCCATTCGTTTTTCGCTGCAACATAGACGCTTGCGCGGTGTAAAGACGCCGAAAAGGTCGCAAAAGGTTTCTAATATTTTTTAAAAATGCCGTTAAGCGTCGTTTACACAATTTCATAACATAAAACGTACTCTTACTGCCTCCACGTGCCAACAAAAGCAAACCAAATTGGCATATTAAACGATTTTCGGCGTAAAAAATGTTTTTTTCTTACACAATTACAGTGCGTCGCACATTCTTTTGGCTTACGCGTCACTCTACAACAATAAATTAACTAATTTTTATACTTTTCTCAAAGAAGTAGGCGTTTTTAAGTCTCTTTTCAAAAATTTTCTAACCTCACTTTTCGCGCCGCACGCACTAAACGCACTCCAATTGCTCGCAGGATTTGGCTTTCGCCTTTGTTTTGACGCGCGCTTCGTGCACAAACTCGGAGTTGGCATTTTCGAATAATTTATATTCACTTTCCGATTTCTTTTTGCGTATCGTGAAATAGTTTAGTAGGTTTTGCACTTTGTGTTGGAAGGACACTGACGTGGTCGTGGAGCCGTGTTCCTTCGTTTTGCTGCTCATTTTCTTCGACGCATGCATTTTATGTTTGCGCGCTTTCGCCTCCTGCGCCAGAAGTAAGTTTTGTTGCATGCGCAGCACCTCTGGCACCGGCTGTACGTCCTGTAGCTTCAAGCCGTGCAGCAACGAACCACTCTGAAGGTGTTTAGTCGTTGCAGCAGCCACATTGTTGCTCCTCGCATGGAAAGAGTCAGTGTTATCCGCTTGAAAATGCGCTTCGTCCGTTGACGTGGCGTCAAAAGTTGTCGAGAAACTAAAGGAATGATTGGCGTTGGTCATGCTACTTTGGATATGCTCCTCGTTGGAGGCACATGAATTACTTTGCGAGGCGGAGGAGTTTAGCTGAAAGGTGACAGAGGACTTGCGTGACGTTTGCGTTGAGTTTGTCGTGTCAATGGACGATGATTGGTCGGAGCATATCGAATTGAAATGCTCATCGCCCGAATGCGAACGCGCGAACGAAGCGTTTTGTGAAATGCTGCCAACCGTATCATCGTTGTCATCATCGTCGGCGATGGCGTCGCCAGCTTGCGAGGGTTGTCGGAAAAAACATTGTCGTGGAAATTGTGAGCCTGAAGCGTTACGCTGAAAGCGATATGTGGACTCATCATCCACCGCGCCATCCTCGGTGAGTTGTGAAGTCGAATTGTATTTGGTCAAATCGCCGCTAGACTTTGAGTTCAGACGCTCGCAGCGTTGACTGCCGAAACGTTGCGCTGGCGCTGGCGTTGAGAATATTTCCTCCAAGGATTTTTGTATCTCACGATAGAATGCACGATCGTATGTGGGGTCGCGTGGTTCCGCAATCAGATTGGTTGCGCTATTCGCGACGCTGCCGCTATGTATAGATGGCGGTGCATGTTTATCGAAATCGGACAATAGCATTACTATTGGCATCATTTTGGTTGTTGTCGCTTCTTGTTGCGCGCGCTTTTCCCTACGTTCAATCGCCAACAATTCGCTATCGAGTGAGAGTTTCTTGCGTCCGACGGCCGGACTATTACCGAGACTACTAAAGCCGCTCACCATGTGCTCGGAGAGTGGACTGCGATCGTGAAAGGCGTAGGGTGGCAGGGATGGTTGCGCCACCGGCGACACCTTGCGGAATGGAAAGCAGCTAACGGTGGGTGTAGGTGGTTCGGTGTCTGTGTCGCTATGATCGGACGTTGGATAGTCGGGCGCAGGCGCGGGCACGAACTGGTATTGCCACAGCGATAGGGGTGAGCAAGGATAACGCGCTTGCGACATGTTAAGACCATCCTCTTGACTGCGTACCAGCGTCGGCAGCGGCTGGAGGCTTTGTTGGCGCAGCAAGTGTTGCTGCTGCTGCTGTTGTTGTTGTTGCGCGTTCAGCTTCTTCTTGCTGCACAAAGCGAAACTTTTCACGGCGTGTGCGCTGTTGCTGGTGTTGTTATGCGTGTTACCGTTATTTCTATTGCTATGGCTATTATTACTGTTATTATTATTATTATTATTATTTTGGATGAGTGTACTACTACTATTATAACTATTGTTACTAGGATTATAGTTGCTTTTGTTTTTGTGGTGAATTTTCGGATCTAATATGAAATTATTGCCGGCAAAAGTACCGCTAATATCGCTCGAACTACTATTGCTATGATGTGGATGTGGATGCGCATGCGGAACCGGATGATGATTATGACTATTATTATTATTGTTGTTGTTGTTGTTATTGATATTTATGATTTGTGGATGTTCGTTTGTATTATTATTAATATTATTGTTATTGTTGTTATTGAGTAATGGAAATGTCACCACCGATGGCGTTGATGAATTGCATGATTTCGAGCAGATCGAATTTGGATTGGAGGAAATGTTGCTATTGTTGCTGTTGTTGTTGGTGTTGTTGGTGATGGTGGCTGTTAACGGCATTACACTGCTGGTTGGTGTTGTATTGCAACTACTACTGTTGCTACTTTTCTTGTTCTTGTTGGTGTTGTTGTTGTTGCTATAATTCCCTATAATACAAATACCTGGCTCATTGTAGCCGATGCAAGCATCCGACGCAGCATACCCCGCAGTCGGTGATGTGGGCGAACACGGCATCGAACCGAATTTATACTCAAAATGATGAGCGTGCGAATGATGCGACGGCGGCAAATGTTTGTGCAAATGCTGGTGCAAAGTGTGGTGGTGATGGTGTTGGTGCTGATGGTGATGATGATGCGGCGAACGTTGTTGCATCGGCTGATGTTGATGGTGATTGATTTGCGCATAATGCAATTGGGTCGGACGCACAGCTTTCTTATCCAGATTCGGCGCACTTTTACTGAAGAGCGAGTTTGTCGATGCCGGCCCCGACCATTCGGTGGCAAGTAGTGCCGGTAGGTGGGGACGTTCGCGTTGATGAACCGTCGAAGGACCCCACGTCTTGCCTTTGTAGCCGTCGGGTGGCAATTGTGGTGGGGTTACTACGCGTCGCCAGAGGTAAAAAAAAATATTGGAAATCAAAAACGAAAATAAAACGAAAAAAAAGATAGAAAAAGTAAATAAATCAAGCGTCAAAAGAAAATTAAAAACTACGGTAAACTATAAATATAAACAAAAATAGGTATTTTTGATATAACAAATAATAATAATAATAATAATAATAATAATAATAATAGCAATAGTAATAATAATAATAATAATAATAATAATAATAATAATAATAATAATAGTAATAATAATAATAGCAATAGTAATAATAATAATAATAATAATAATAATAATAATAATAATAATAATAATAATTATAATGATAATAGCAATATATTTCTAAGCAATATCAACCAATGGTTAATGAGAAATATACTTTAGAAAAATTCAAAAAAATAAATAAAAATCAATCTTTTTTACACTAAACCCAATAATTAACCTTTAATTAATAAATAAAAAACACACTTTGACATTCGAGAACTAATTAAAAAAATATGTAAGATACGAATTTCGTTAAAAACGCTATCGATTATTGATTTTTAACATTAGGAAAATTATTAAAAAATTAAAAATTTGCTAAAAGAAAAAAAAAAAAATTAATAAATAAATTCTAATAAATAAATAATATTTTTTTTTTGTTCCCCCGAGTTTTCTTAACTTACTTTTACAAAAAAAAAAAAGACACTCTTCCCGCAGTATGTAATCTAATAATATTTTCTTTTTTTATAGCAAATATTCATTGTACTTACGTGCCACAATGCGCAGCTGGGAAATTGCTGGTGAGCCAGGCGGTGTATCAGTCAATGGCTTGTCGTGTATTGCCGTTACGGTGTGCCGGAAGTCGGTTGGTAGTGAAATTTGCACTTCATTATTCTTTTTTAGAAGCTTGAAAAATAGAAAATAAAATTAACCGTTAGGTGAGGAAATTTAAAAAACAAAAAGTGGTGGTTGGGGCTTTTGTGAGATCAAACCTGAGTTCATAATTACAAACTTGACCATAAGGACGTTCAAAAACAACCCTGGTTAAGTTGTAGCAGTTTGAACAGATTCCGTCGTGCGGAGCGTGACGGTTGTTTGTGTCGGGAGACTTTCGATTTACTTACTTTGAGTTTCACTTTGCTAAATTTGCCACGCCTACGATTCGGTGTGGGCGTTTGTTGTGCTATCTGCAGTTCACGTCCGATCAAAGCCATTTCGCGTAGCTTCAATTGTTCAGCGAAACGTTTCAGATTCATTGCCTGTTCGTCCTGTTCGCTTTGAACACGATTCAAGCGTTCCTCTTTATTGCGCAATTCCTGTGGGAAGAGAAAATCAAATAAAAGGTGAAAATATATTTAAGAAAAAATAGGTGAAATTAAAAGATTCAAATAGGGGCAAGCAAATTTTTATTTTTTAATGTTGTAAAATTAAGCAAAAATAGTATTAATAGATAGTTAAAGTTTTAATAATATATGGTATATAATATATTTAAGTTTATTTTATTTTTTTTTATTTTTCGAACACGTGCAGTTTATTATTTGCATATTTGTGAGCAAATCGTTAGCAACAAAATGAGCGCTAAAAAGTGTAAGCATCAGCAAAAAATAGTAAAAAAAAAATGAAATTTTTCAGCAAACATGCAAGATGGAAAAGTGAAATTAAATATTTTTTTTTTCAAATAAAAATTTTGTTTTGTGATTATTTCAAACAAATTTTTTTTAGACAAAAGTATTTTTTTTTTTTAAAGAATTTTTTTAAACAAAATAATTTTTATTTTTTTAACAAAAATTGCAATGAAACAGCCATTTAGCTTTTATTTATACTTTTTTTTAATGTTTTTTTTTTTTAGCAAATTGTCGGCAAGAAAATGTACACACGTCTTGCTTACCTCTTCAATTGCTTGGAAACGCTGTGTGAAACGTAATCAAATGAATCAGAGATTATGTTACACGATTTGTTCAAATATGCAAACAAACAAGAATAACGAAAAAAAAAAATTAATAAAATATTTGGAATTTCATATAAAAAAAATTTATGTACGCGTAAATGTCAAGGTCACTAAACCATTGTTAAGTATATAACACTTGATTACATTAAATATAAAAATATAAAAAGGAAAACACGCACACACACCACACAAAATGATTACTAAATGCTGCACCCTGCGGGTTAGGCGCTCAAGAATGTACCCGTGGTAAGGCATGCCTGCCGTAAGAGGCGTCTAAAATCTAGACAGTCGGGGGTCTTTATACCGGAACGACCCGAATTTTTATCCGGCCAAGGACTGTCACTTTCGCAATATTTCCCGAAAACCAATTCGGGGTATATTTTGTGGTTACAACAACAAACACCACTAAATACTTTACAACAAACAAATGAATCAGTAATCAGCTATAAAATATCAGTTAAAAACTATCTATAACACTCGCTACAAATTCTTACAAATTTCTTTTATGTATGTACATATGTGTTAACACACCTTTTCTTTCAAGCGCAACTCTTGCAGCACCTCGGCTATCTCCTTCTTCCAGGCATCTTGCATGGTATTGAACGATTCCTGTGGCGTTAGCGTGAAACCTGAGCGCGCAATATCTTCCAATTTCGTTAAAATATCCCTAAAACCCGGACGCTTATGCGGATCATTCTCCCAGCAGCCTGTGAGTGGATTATAGAATTTTTGTAAATAAAAAATTTCCAAAAAATTAAACATTTTACGCACTTTTCATGAGTTTTCCCCATGCATCCGGGCAAGTTTTCGGTATCGGCAGCGTTAGCATATTCACCGCAATGCCAAACACAACTGAGTACGAGTCGAAACCTTTGTATGGCGTTTCGCCGGTTATAAGCTCCCACAACAGCACACCGTAACTCCAAACGTCCGATGATCTGCAACAGGGGGGAAAACAAGAAAAAACAACATGAAAATCAGAGATATATAAGTAAAGTGTGGTGTAAAAATAAATTTCAGTTCCGCTATAGGTGGCACAACGACACTTACTTGGAGTACGTGCTGCTCTTTATCACTTCCGGCGGCATCCAGGCGTATGTGCCTGCCGTTGATATGCGTGTTGTGTTGTAAAGTTCTCGCGCCAAACCGAAATCGGTGATTTTTAGTGTTTTATTGTGCAAATTGCCAGCGATGATTTCCTCCAAAATTAGCACTATAAATAAATTTATTAAAAAAAAAAAATAAAAATAATTAATTCATAAAAATATAAATAAAAATTGTATTAAGGAAATATGTAAAAAAAAATTAATAAAAGAAATCTAATAACTGCAAAAAGGGGGA
Source organism: Ceratitis rosa (assembly GCA_037013455.1). Classification (NCBI taxonomy): domain Eukaryota; kingdom Metazoa; phylum Arthropoda; class Insecta; order Diptera; family Tephritidae; genus Ceratitis; species Ceratitis rosa. The sequence continues at coordinate 4,631,226 of JAWMAG010000065.1, forward strand.
AAAATCAAAAACCGCAAAAAAGGGGAAAAAATCTAAAAATTATTAAAAAAAAAAAAAAAAAAAAAAAAAATTGACTGTATATAAAACAAGCCTTAAATGTACATTAATAATTTATTAAATCAATTAATTTAAATAAACACATTGTCCTCGTTTTAACTACAACAAATCAAAACAGTTTCAACGCTCTCCTCAACAACAAAAAAATATACAATTCCCCCATCTCCGTCGCCAACTCACCATTTGAGCTCTTCAAATCGCGATGTATGATCGATATAGGCGCCTCGTTGTGTAGATAGTTCATGCCACGCGCTATTTGTATCGCCCAATTGACCAGTACATCTGGTGGTATTTTACCACGCGCCAATATATGATTTAAACTACCGCCACGCGCATATTCCATCACCAGACAGAGGTCGGTCGGTTTTAGACAGACGCCACGTAATGCTACAATATTTTCATGTTTTACAACCCAAAAGAGTTTTGCTTCTTGTAGCACATTATCGCGATTCGATTCGACATCGGGTCCTGCTTGTGGCGCCACTTTAATAGCTACCTCTTCGCCGCTGTAGTAGCCACGATGTACTTTGGAAAAGCCACCTGCGCCTATCACTTCGCCTACATCGAGTTCGGTATAGTCAATTTCGTGCGGTTGTATATCACCAATCGCCGAGGGCACGTCTGGTAGCATGGGATCTTGGTCTGTCACAAAGTTACTGGGAAAAATGCCGACCTGAAAGGATGATAAAAAAAGAAAAAAAAAAAACAAAAAACGTGAATATTTAAACACGTGAATTGATAAAAAATTTTATATAAAAAAAAAAAACAAAAAAAAGTTTGAATTCCGAGATTTTAAAAAAGCAAAAGTATTTGATCTACCGAAATACGTTTTTTAAAAATAGATTTTTTTTTGCACATGCATAACAGCATATTAAGTAGCTCAGTAAAGATAAGGCACAGATAAATAGTTTGGCTCCCTTATCAGCTAACCGCTCCAAATAAGCAGAAGGTGTTGTGTGAAGAAAAAAAATTGTTTTTTAAGCGATAAAAATACATAATGAGGGAGTAATGATAAAAACCAGAATTGTGCATGTTAATGTAGTTAAGAAAGCGCAAGTTTGCAGCACTGACGTAATACAACATTATAATACATTTATAAACTTTTGTTATTTACTAAATTTTTTTAAGTATTTTATAAAAATTCCTTACTGAGACTTATCCAAGCATATTTGTATGTATGTAACCGCACATTTCACAGCGTTTTATATTAAAAATACTCCACGACACTCACCTTATCACCAATCTTGCCCGTCCACCAGCCCTCATCGCCAGATATATTACTATCCATTGACAGCACCACTACAATCTGACCGCGACGCAGGGTCAGCTCATCCTCACCCTTGGCATCGTAATCGTACAACACTGACCACAACGGTCCATCCGGCAATGGTGGCAACTGTGTTGTATGTTCGTGTGTGCTGTTACTGTTATTTGTGCTACCGCCAGCGCTGCCACCGACAACGGCAGTTTTTTGTTGTCGCTGCTGTTGCTGATTGACATTGCTATCGTTCTGATTGGGACGTTGCTTTATAGCGGCGACTGCGTTGGCGTTAGAGGCTTCTTCTGTGTTGCGCTTCTCGTTTATGGCGAGCATTGGTTTAGCTTGTGGCGTCGCCGCCGTTGTCGTAGGTTCGTTATTCGTTAAACAGTGTGCGGGCATAAAACTGGATTAAAAAGTGCTATACGAAATAATTGATAATAACAAAAATGTATAAATACTGTCCAGCCGCTTGAGGTTGTCTATTGTCCTCTAGTGCTAGACGCGAATGTGTGTGCAGTGGTAAGTCTGTAGTGCATCCACTTGTCAGCCATTCGTTTTTGTAGCACCGGTAAGGTACGTAGCGTACAACACGTAATAATTCTGTTGATAAAAGAAAACAGTGAAAAGTTGGTTAAAATGTGGTAAGAGCAAATTGATACATAGAAGGAAGGTCAGCATTTTCGAAAGGTCTATGTTAAGTGCAAGTGTAAAAATTTTTAAGGTAGAGGGTTAAGAACAATTGGGGAATAGAAAGAAAAAAATAAATAGAAATTGTTGTCGTTTTGCATGTTATAAGCAACTTGTATTCCCACAACAATAGACTGACACTTCAATCAAAACACTCGACACCAATTGCTTGCATCTTATGCTTCGTATCATGCTTTTGTAGATACTACGCCATCAAAGTGTTTTATCTGGTGGAGAGTCAATTATATTGTTTACCTGTAGTTTACACAGTCAGTCTTCAGCACACTTATTGTTGCACCACAACCACGTTCTAATGGTTAACAATAGTTTCGTTTTGGTAAAAAAAAAGTTGTTGTCGCCTACCGTCTGGCCAGCAAAAACTTTATTCCATTCAAAGTGGAACTCCCTTTTGTGCTAGCTCTGCTTCTTCTTCGACTATGTCGTCTTGTTTTTCTTTTTTTGCGCTAACTTTGCTTTTTGTATGTAGCATACGTTGTATTATTTAGTTAAATATTTTTCGTTTATAAAAATTTTGCAGCTTCCTTTTTGAAATACTCCTTCGTATCTGGAGTAATCCACTGCACGGAATTTAATTTATTTGCTGCTATCCAGTGCCTGTCACCGATTCTTATTTTTATCTTTGCAATTCTTTTTATTTTTTGCTTCGTCGTCGTCGTTGTCTACTTCTTCGTAGTCGTGCAGCAGAGAAATTACATTTTCACAAAATTCATGTGCAGCACTTTGGTTTCGTTCGTTTTTCGCGTCGTTATTTAATGCCGATTTCTATAAAATTTAGTTATTTCTAATTGTTAATACGCAAGCGTTGCGTTTCCGATTAGTTTAATTAAAAATTTATCGCGTTTTTATGCAAATTTTTAATAATTTGCAAATCTTCGTACTAAACTGCTGCTTTTCGGTTCCACTTCAATTTCATATACTACATGTCGTCTTTTGATATTTCTCTTTGTTGCCACATTCGCACTTCGCCTTTTTCGTGTTGCCACCGACAGGTGGAGATTGAGATTCAATTTTTTATATAATTGGATGCAAACATGAAAGCTAAGATATCAAATTAGTTTCTATACAATTTACTTAATATTAATAATTAGCTGAAATATTTTCAGTTAGCAAATTACAAAAAAATAAAAGAAATTTCAGTTATTTTATAGCTAAATTTGACAAAACCGTTTGATATAATGGCAGCACCCCCATTTTGGTTTGTGTTGCTGCTTGCTGTACAAAATCATTCGCCTCCGGTTTGTGACTTTGCTAACCAAATTGACATTCCTTACAGTTTTCTAGGAGTACCGTTTCCCGGCTAACACTTCCGTCATATGAGACGCCATTTTGCAGCTGACAGCAATTTAATTGAGCTCGAATATTTGTTTTGGGCATCCGGTTAATTAATGCTAACAAATGTTTCACTTATTTACGGTGCGTGTGTAATAGTTTCCCATACGCTTTGCAAATATATGTGTTTATGTGTTTGCCTGAAAGTGAATATTCACCGTGAGAAGTCTCCAAACGCCAAGCATGCGTCGCAAGGACAACCCACTCTTGCATCCAGCATCACTCTCGGACAACTTCCGCTCCTGTGGTATGTTGCCTCAACTGCTGTCATCACGCTGTTCGTAATTGCTGCCAGCGCAACGTTGTGAAAATTTTTGGTGTGTGATATGAAAATTCGCTCAGTAACGCGCAGGAATTTAACGAAAACGTACATGAAATGTCGTCTAACGCCGCGAGTGTACTGCATATCATTGGCATTTTTACAGAAATTTTCATAGAAAATATGAAAAATGAAAATTTGCCAATCGCTAAAGGAGTATTTAATTATTGTGCAACGTCGTAACGAGTGTGTGAATTTTTTTTTTTGCAAAAATCCTGCAAGTGCAAAGCGCTAAAGTAAATTTTTTGTGTCCAACAAAATAAAAAGTGCAAAAAAAAAATGTGTGCAAATGTGTGTACACAAATAAGTGTAAGTGTGCGGGTGAAATATTGTACAAACATATATACATAGGTACATACCTACATACATATGTATGTTCTGCATGCCGTGAAGCTGGCGATGGCGGCCGAAGAGCTGTAGTGTGTGATTGGAAAATGTTGCAAACGACTTGCCCGCTACGACCCACTCCTCACACGCCCTATTTACCCACTTAGCGAATGTCAGTCAGTGGTTAGCAGCGAGCAGTGCCGCCGCGCCGCAGTCGTATCAGCGTTAGCAGCTGTTAAAATTGCGTGTACATTAAGCTGACTGCTTGAAAGCGGTAGTGTAACTGCGTATGCTTACTTTGCGTGTTGCAAGCGAAAATAAAAATTAGTTTTTAGGCAAATTTTTTCTTCTTCTTTCTTTCTTTCTTTGAGCTGCTGCAGGCGACGGTTGTGCAAAGGCAGGCAGTAAATTACTTACTTAACCTAAAAATGTGCAGAATACAATACTTTTGTATACTACATGTATGTGCGTTTGTATGTATTGAGCTTGCCTTGACACACACTGATAGCAGCTTGTGTTTTTTTGTTTTTTGATTTGCCTATCACCGCGTGTTTAGCATCAAATCTTGTGTGCGTATACATACATACATAGATATGTTTGGTTGGTGGGCGTTTCAAAGTGAACACCCACTGCAAAATTGTTGTTGTATTGATTGTATGTTCAATTAGTAACCGCACGTTTATGCATTAACCCATTAGCGTCAAATGGAAACCGCAGCAGATGAGCGCTGATGCTGCGCTGCGTTGCGTCTTGTTAATTTCATTTTCGGCTTTTTGGCAGCGGAAAATCAAATTCATTAATGACAACAACAATAAACATTTGATGCTTTGTGCAAATACATACATATATATGTAAATTATCAGTAATTTACTAAGCTAACGGTGAATAATGTGATTTATATTGAGCCAAACAATTGTGTATACGCCTTAGCGCACACATGTGAACACATACATACTCGTATATACATTTGTGCTTATTAAGCGTGTAGCCTACTGTAAGGCGCAGTGCAAAAATTTTACGCTCCACCGGTAAGCCTGTCGCTAGCGTCAAGTCTGTGCAGTTTGCTGCGTCGCTTCTTCCTGCGCCCCGTTGCCAACGTTCTCACGCGTGTCCTTCGCTTTTGTTAGCATTTCTTTTACTGTTAATGCAGCAGTAGCAGCGCATATGCTCATTAAGAAATCCAGAAACAGCTGGATATGGGTGACAGTAAAGCACGTCAATAAAAACAAAAAAAAAAAGAAAACAACAACAAAAAAATATGAGCAGCACGAGCAAGCATAATACATAAATATGTACATACTCACGCCAACAACGAGTCATCTTCTGCAAAAATCATGAACCATCGACCATTCTTGTTCTGCTGCTGGCTGCTGGCTGCTGGCTGCTGCTGCCATGGTTGCTACAATTCTTACTGTTGGCTTTCGGAAATGTTGTTGTTGGAGTTTTGTCTGTGTTTTTTGTTTTTTTTTGTGTTTTTTGGCATTTGCTGCTGTCCTTACTTCTATCTACCATTTAACACGACCATTGTTGCTGTTACAATCGATTTATGCAGCTATCACTGCTGAGCTGAGCTGAGCTAAGGTAGCGAGCTACTGCTCATTTCTTTTAGTGTAGGTGTGGTTGTTAATACAGTTTTATGGTGCTGTTAGTTTAGGTTATGTATCTTTTGGTTTGTTAGTTATTGTTGTGGTAGATGCTGTTGTTGTAAAATTCATTGTTATCCCCGCCCGTGGCGCTGCTTACCGTCTTAAGAGCTATGTACTCGTGCGTGTGAGAAATTTCAGCATATCGAAAGTGTTTTTGGGTGGTGGAAGGTTGTTGGTGGCTTGTGGAATTAAGAAATCTTATAATAATGCAAACTTACCATGTGAGCCTCGTCGAAATTAAAAAATTCCTCTAAAATTTTCAAAGAATTCGTGAAATATTAAAGTTATGTTCGCTGAAAGGGGCAAAAATCTAATTTTCGAAGGGTTATTAAATGGCTGAGCTTCCGTATTGCAGAGTTTCTGCATATGTTGCGTGAAAGGGCGCTCTCAAGTCAATTTTAATAAATAAACTTGGCTAAATTTAAGTTAAAAATTGCGTCTGAGTTTCTGTACAGCTGAATTCCTATGTTAAGCCGACGGAACACTCAAGTTCATTTTGTTTTAGAAATTCCTTTCGCTTCAGCTTCTTGATTCTTGAGTACTACACAGCAAAGTTTTGCCTCTCCTATAAATTTATTTTCAAAAATGATTTTAATTAATGTTTTAATTTTTCACTACCAACTTTCAGTTTACTTTTCCTGCTCATTCCTTGTGGAAAGCTCGTAGCATATGTGAAAATTCCGCAAAAACCGTCTCTTTTTTGCCACACACAATCGGGTACAACTGTCCTACTGCCTTTAAACGCCTTCACACTTCCATCGCTTGCCTTTCGCTGACATTCACCCTCAACCGCTCATCGATAACTCTGCCTGCATTCAAAGCTTTACACACAACCATGGCGTAATCGCTCCTCTGCGTATGCACCGCTGGCCGATGATTGTCAGACGTCCAACCAGCTGTCAGTTAGCCGTGTGTATTTCGTATGTAAAACTTTGACGGCATATCCGTGTTGGCTGCTGGCGGTTCTGGCATGTGCGTACGAGTGTTTTTTCGTGTTGACGTGTGTATGATTGCGTGCGTGCTGGTGAAGTATGTGGTCCTGCTTTGTAGGTTCAGTAAGTATGGCGCTGTCAATGCTGTTTCCGCTGCCGTTTCGTAAGTTTTTGTAGGCCAAGTTCTTTGCTATCAACTTCAGTGGCTTCCTTATGTGTTGGTTAGTTTTTGTTTAGTGCGCGCTTTTTTGTCCACTTTGCAGAGCTTGGGCTTGTGGTTTCCGTAAAATTTACATATTGTTACTGTTAGCGTAGGCTTGTAGAGCATAGAAGAATGTGGAACTTCATTTTAGGCTTCTTTCTAACTAAGTGGACCCCAATGTCTTTTACTTCCTAACAGCGAGGAGCGCCAAAGGAGCTATGAAGCCTCGTTTGAGATCTTTCTTTACCTAAACCGCCCCTGACGTCTGTTTACTTGCCCACAGGGCACACTCACGTCCACACTCGAAATCGCCAAGCCAAAAATATTTGAAACCGATGAACTCTAAGCTAAAAATTAAAAAAAGCATGAATAATTCCAATCTCTTTTACACAGTGAAGTGTTAAAAACCAGTGTGCTTAGCTGGAAAAATTCAATAAATAATAAAAAAAGGTTTTAGAAATTAACCCAATCGGAAACAAAACGAAAATTTGCTCAAGTGTGTAAAATGCATAAACCCCCTAAACTCGCCGGTAAACCGCAAATCAACACGCGTACCGCTTCTACTAGCGTACCGTCTGCTGCGCTACAACGACAATGAATATTCGTCGTAGTTGAGGGTACGTGTTCGGTGTTCGGTGGTGTAGTACGTGCGCGTTTATTGCTCCGTTCATATATACTACAAAACGCCATACGCCACAACGTAACGTACGAAAACAGTTTGCACATTCGTTGTAGTAATTGTTGTGCGACGCTAGTACGCCGTCAGTGCTGACCCAACGCCAAAACGCGTGGCCTGTAATCGTGTGCGGGCGCTGATTTTGTTGCAATGCAAGCGAATAATAGTGGCGGACAGCAGCGAACAGCTTTGTCGGCACAATCATCGGGTACACCGTCGCAATCAACGATCTCGTCATCGGGGAAGGTAAGTTTGGTAAATTTGGTACCCAATATAAATGAGTTAGCGCCAGAAAGATATGGGGAAATCAGTAAAATTAGCTTTTGGGTATTGTTTAATTCAAACTACAGTACTTCTGTCACTTACACTTCACACATCCGCCAACACAAATTGTATAACACGTTTGAGAATTACAAGTTAACCAATCAAACTCAACCAAAACAGTTTCCAATCACACTACCTAACTAACCTTTCAGGAAAGTAAGGATAAAGCAAAAGCAAAACCAATTCACACGCACTAATCCACTCAAAGTATCGCTTTGGGATTGTCATTGAGAGCTCTACACCAACTTTGAAGTGCTAAACAAAGCAGCTAGTTATCCCACGTGTCGTCCATATTCACTCGCTTACGATGTATAATCTGTAAACGTGTCATCATGCATAGAGCGTTTTATTGCATTTCCTACAAAAATAAGCTTTACGACCGCAACTTAACTCGATGTGTGTGTGGGACTCGTAAATCAAGCATGCTAATAGAGAGATAAAATGGAAAAGAACATATCAAGGAAACACTCGCCTTTTACAAAGCTTCTCTAAGCAGCTCAATAGACGAATAAGCACAATACATACAGTGGTAAGTGGCAAGTGGCAGGGCAGCAAAAGATAAGTCAGCTAGCGACAATTTAATTAAGCACACATTCGCGAATAGAGCAACCAAAGTAAACGCGACTTCATAAAATTTTGTAATAATTTAGATATTCGAAAGGATAGTGCGAACACCGAGGGGTTGCTGAAAATTTAAGAAATAAAAAGAAAAAATGTGTAGGACAGTACCGAAAATTGAAGAAATAAAAAGAAAAAATATGCAGAGGAACCGCCAAAAAATTTAAGAAATAAAAAGAAAAAATTTATGTAAAAACCACAAACAATTTTTATGCGCCCAAAGGATGCTCATATGTAGAATGCGCGCTTACGTGTCGTGCGCAAAGAAAGCCGTGGACATACGTGTAATCTAAAAAGTGGCAAATTTTCTTTGTTTGCATATTTTACGAGTATGTTCTACTTTCCCAATTCGACTGACTTTTGAACGATTATTGAGTAAGAACTGGCGTTAGAAATGACGAGGGCACAAAGAATCGCAGCTTTTGATAGTAACATATAAATAATTTTGTTTGTAAAGGGTGACCCATCCCTACTTGTTTAAAGAAGAAAAATCACAAATTTAATGGGGAATGCCTATTCCCATTCGAAAGAACATTCTTTGGCAATTTATTTTTATTAAGATTATCTCTTTCAAATGTTGGCCACGGCTACGTCTTACAATAATCAATTGATTGATGTGATGTGTGGAAAGTGACGCCGTCTTGTTGAAATCAAATGTCGCCGAGTTCACGAGCGTCAATTTCAGGCATCAAATAGTCGGTTATCATGGCGCGTTAACGGTCGCCCTTGACGGTTACGTTCTCACCAGCATTACTTTTGAAGAAATATGGACCGATGATTCCGCCGGTCTACAAACCACACCAAACCATTGTTTTTTTCTGGCTGAAATGACAGCTCTGGAATCTCTTCAGGTGGCTTTTCGTCCCAATGGTGGCAATTTTATCTGTTAACAAACCCATTGAGCCAGATATGGGCCTCAAGTGATTAGAACTAGATTAGAACTAAAAAAATTGTGGATCTCAATATACAATGTGATACTTTACTCTAATTAGAGCTCATTCTTCTCAAAATATCGTGTGTTCTACATAGAATATGTCAAAATAAGAATAAGAAGGAAAAGTTCAAGTTAGCGATGAAGAAAATCAACGCCGTGACGGATGAGACCAAACCGGACTCTCAAGAAACACGATGTAGCTACTATACCTTAGAACTTGTGGAATGAAATGAGTTCGATTGGAAGCCTACTCGTTCTAAATATAGGGGTCGTAAATCGGTTATTTTTCCAATAGATGGCGTTATTTATCTGTATCTCGCTTTGTATAAGTCCGATCGGGTATGATCGCTAGATGGCGTTAAAAAGATGACATTTCGTATTAAAAAAACTTTTCTGACAGTTTTGTGATTGGTTGATTCAGTATTGTTTGATCGTGCGTCAAAGATGGACATTAGGAAAGAGAAAATATGCTATATTTTACAGTTCTTCGATAAGAATGAAAATGTGAATAGCGTTTATGGTCCTGTTACTATTACAGTCAATCATGAACAATTTCGGTTTCATTCCGGTAATTTTGATGTATTGTAAAAGATGTTTCACGGAGTGGAAGGCCTTGTGGACCGAATTTCCATTCACAATACCCATTTTGGAAGTAGATGGTAACTGCTGATGAAGAGTGAATCACATACAATAACATCAGCGGCCATCGTCGAAACGCGGTGAGCCGGCGGATGGACGGCCAGGAAGGTTTTGCTGTGTGTTTGGTGGGATTGGTAGGGAATTATCTACTATGAGCTGCTCCCATATGGCAAGACTCTTAACTCGGAACTGTACTGACAACAATTGGACCATCTGAAGTAAGCAATCACACAGAAGCGACTAGCTTTGGCCTATAGAAGAGGAATTGGGTTTCAATTCGGACAACGCCAGGCCACATACAACGATAGGGACTCGCCAGAAGCTCCGGGAGCTTGGTTAAAAGGTTCTAACGCATGCAACTTATAGTGCGGACCTGGCACCAAGTGATTACCATTTGTTCCTGTCCCTGGCGAACAATTTTGCTGGTGAAAAATTCGCTTCAAGAGAGGCTTGTGCAAATCGACTGTCTCAATTTTTTAGCCAATAGGAACGAGGGCTTCCATGAGAGAACCCACAACAACAAAACTATCCAAAAATCGTAACAGATTTCATTATATTATTGCAGCTTAATACCAAAAAATAAGCTGTGAGTGCGCGATAAGACACGTCAGTACCGTTATGTGGTTACAAACATAAAATAAAAATAAAAGTATGGCTCAAATAATGAAATGTGAAAAAACCAAAACAATAAAAAGAGCCCCGCTTGTCAGCGTGCGGTGTGTATTAAAACATAAAAGGGTCGCCACGCAGTCATTTTTCAATTTATTCAAGCCTTGTACGTACGTACATATGTATGTGCCTACGCAGTAATGCACACTTGTAACCGCCAGCTACAAGAGCTCCATTCAACACATCATCGATTGGCGGCGCACTCATACCTCAGGCCACACAAAAACACAATTGAAAATTGTAGACAGTTGTCCCCAGCGGCGGCACAGAAACGGTATAAGCCTACATACTCAATTCTATGTGTGTATGTGTATTGGTTATATTATTTTGATTAGTGCACTTGACTGCACACATATAATAGTTATTAGCCTGTTTTTAGGCGCAGCAGCACTTCATTGTGCCAACCTACACTTCACACACCCGCTGGTAGAGGCGAAAGCAAGCAGTCCAACATTTTCATTGCCCTTTGCTGTTTTTGTTGTAATTACTGTGGTCGAAAGGGACACTGGGTTGGTGTTATACACAGGCATATCTACGAGTTTGCATGCGAACTGTAACCCACACACTCTGGGATACTACTGCCCAGTCCACAGCCTGACAATACATAATGGATTCATTTATGGGCATCACCACCGACACATGAATTTGATTGTTCACTTGTGTATTGTATTCATTTAGTCAACTAGTTAGTTGTTAGTCGTCAAGTCTGTATGTTTGCATGTCCGTTTGCTCTATCTCGTCAACCAATAATCGCTTGCATTTCAATTGTCCTGCAATGGTCAGTCAATGGACAATTCTACAAACTAACGGTGTTGGTGGTATGATATTGAATACATATAGAATTCATAGAGTTTTGAATTTTTCACACAAATGACCAATAAATGTTTGACTCTTTGTTTGACCTTCTATGTAGTTTGTCGGTCGTCGGCTGAAGGAAGAGCGCTGTACATAGATAAAGGTTAATGTGGTGAAGAGAGAGAGGGAGAGAGTCAAAGTTATGTTTGTTGCAATGGCGTAATTGTCAGTGTAATTGAGAGATTAGAGCTTAGTGACTTGCATAACTGTTTAAATTAACAGTTGTAATTGAGTGGGGATTGAAGAGTTGAAAATGAATGATCTCTGAAATGAATGGTTGATTGAGTTCGTGGCACTTGAAGTTATTTTATGACATTTGGAATGTAAAGAGATAGCTATGAAGGGTTTCAGAGGGCTTTTTGCAGTGCGGAGAGGCTTGAAGTTGCCCAAAATATTGATATATCAGTCAAAAGTCTTGGATCAAAGTTAAGTTATTGTAAAGAAGCTCTATGTAAGCCGGAGAGCAAGCTATACTCTTTCTTTACCAGCCTGGAAAGCAAATTCTTCATATTTACGTACGAACCTCCGCAATTCCATTTCACCGACATTATTTTGGGTCAGTTCCATTGACAGAGAGAGCTAGTTCATAAGAGAGGAGTTCGTTATAAGAGCAATCAAGATAGGCAGAGAGGAGTTACCTACTTTTTCTGTGCCGGAGTAGAGTATGCCATTAAGTTCTTTAAATAGCTGGTCGGCCTTGCTGGATAAACAAGACCCAAGTTATTATCCCGCTCTTTGGCATGTTTCCCACTCTTCCAATTCCGTTTCACAAGTTCGTGCGTCCATAGCCTGGCAGCGCAGTTTGTCTCGGACATTTTATTCACCCTATTCAAGCTCAGGAGAACCTACTCGGGCCTTTAACCTGATGTTAGGGCAAATTTTTCTCTTCTTCAAAGTCAGGAGAACCTCTGCCGAAGTCATTAACCGAGTCTTTTAGGCAAGTTTTCTGCTCTCCTAGCTCTCTGTTGTGCAGGTCTCGGTTGAACATATTGTTGAGGCGCAGTTTTTAGAAGATATGCTGATTGCCAGTTTCAAGCTCAAGAGAACCTGCCATCTGTCTGGTGTTTTGGTATATTTCATGCTTTTTCTTTCTAGCACCGATATCGATGAAGCGTAGTTCGTAATCCAAGAGCTGATTGCTAGGTTCTGAAAATCTAAAATCTTTTTATACGATGTTTTAACACCGACGTCCTACAGAACTGATGAGATATTTAGACGGTCGTCGCATGCCCAGGAGAAGCTGCTCAGGGTATTTAATTTGGTGTTTTGGCAAATATCCCCGCTTTCCTCGTCTCTGGCATTTATATCGGTCGGTTGTTGTGACCAACATACTGATTGCCAGATGAAAAAAATCTCATATTCCGTCTTCAGGATGCCTTTAGAATATCCTTTAAATGGTATCCACATTGAGGGTTCTGCAGAACCTATGTATGTCTATATTGTTGAGACATTTAGTCTACTCCTCGTGAGCTCAGAAGAGCTTGTCAGGATTTTAACTCGTACTTAGCAAGTTTCCTGCTCTCCCAGCTTGTTGGTTTCGCGAATTCCTAACGCCAGCATTTGCGGTTATTGTCTTATCTCTGGGATGCCTTGTAGCTGGGGTTATTGCTTTTGTTGTTGTATTCCCAAATTTGTCTTCTTGGAATATTGCGGGAGTAACAGTCCTTGGTCGGCTAAATATCCGGGTCGGTCCGGTATAAAGACCTGGCTGTCGCGGGAATTATTGGATTATAAACCCCGCTTACGACTGGCATGCCTTACCGCGGGTACATTCTTGAGCCCCTAACCTGCAGGGGCACTGGTAGCTGGAGTCTATAAAGATAGTTTCTTACAAAAGAAAGCTTTGGATCCATGTATGCGTTTTTGTTGAACCATTCTCTGCAACTAATCCAGCTCTAATGTTACCATATCTGCTTATCTGCCCTTGGCTGGATAAAATCCGAGTCAACCTCGATGCATATGTTAGGTTTTTTAGAAAGCGCTACACCAGCAAGCACTTCAGTCTGTCTTCCTTAGGACCTCCCTTTACGTAGTATCTCACCCCGAAAAAAAAGTTTCTCCCTAGAAAAGTCGCACAAGTCCTCTTAATATAAAAAAGGTACTTCCTCAATTTTCGGCTAATTTTTCTGCCATTCAATATACATTTCGTCGGCATATCAAGTAATGCGACGACGACAACGCCGCAGCGACCAATGGTTACGACCCAATTTCATATTACCAACGACAACGACAACGACGACGACGCAGCACTTACGGAGGTTGAGCTACACCACCGCTCTTCCTCTTGCCCTTATGATTGTGTCGTAACCTACTGTGCGAATGTCTGCTTCCCGACGCAGCAGCCAGTGGTAGCAGCAACAATTCTTACAGCCTTTTGGAATGTTATTTTGTTAGTCGTTTGTTGAGTTTAGGAACAACTGTGAGTACGAATGTGTACGCCTGCTGCGTCTGTGTGACACGTACGAGTACGGCATATTTGTTCGCATCCTTGAATTCAGCATGTGCGCATGTCATGCGGCAGAGGCGCAGCGATTGTCACCGAAGTGCGGGTGGAAGAGCGCGAAAATGAAAGCAAAAGTGAGCAGAGGCTGTGAGCAGAGAGCAGAGCAAATGTGTAGGTGTGGGTGTGGGTGTGGGTGGGGTGCAAATCAAAGTGACAAGCAAAAATATATCTCATGCGAAACTCTACAAAAGTGGATTGAGGCTCTTTTGCGGAGCACCAAATGTGTACTTGCTCTCTTTACGCGGCTGTCGTTGGTGCTCTTCTCTCAAAACCTTCGCCATGTGGTTTTATTTTGCGCGTGGCTACTATCAGCATACAACTTGGGACAGCTGATGCATGGAAGAAAGTAATACGAAATGAGCGCAACAACAACAATGGTTATTCACTCCTTACGTGGTTCACGGAATTTTGCCGAAAGCCACCGCAACACGAGCTGTCTACTTACACTCGCCGCATGGCACTGGGTCAACTATTCGTTGGCTACATTGAGGCGTATTCATTTGCTATGGCTCGGCTTTGGACGCGGAGACTTTTTCGGCTGCTGCGGCTCAGTCGGAGTGCGTGTAGCGAGTTCTCTGCTATTCATGGCCAACGCTTTAGCTTCAGACAACAGAGCAGAGCCAAGTAAATAATTGCGTTAGCCATATTTTGAAGCCGAGTTCCTCGAAAACTAGACATACAGCCGAATCGGTAGAAGGAGTTTCAGGTTCCAACATATTGGAGCGGGACTTATGTACACAACCATGTTTTAACTACCGAGTACCTGCCAATAGAGATCTTACAAAGCTGAATATCCATTTACCAGGGTCCGTACCCAATATAAGCGGAAAATCTAAACACGTTTGCAGAGTTAAAGATTCCAATGTGCTGTTTCTCTCTCTGTTCGACCCCGAAATACCTTATTAGAGTGAGACTAAGTGGTGAGCAGCCTGTCACTTCGCATCTGCCAAGTTCTCTAAGCTCGCCAGAGTTTCTTGCCGTACCATACTTTCATTCATACGAAAATAAGCTCAACAGTGCATAATTTCAACATAATTGATGCCATTTTTTATGATAAATCTTGCAACACATACCAAACTCAATGAGATTCCAAGTAAGGAGACCGACGTAATCAACGAACCCACAAGAGCAGCCACTGCTAAACAGCGCGTGGAAGGCCAGTAGCTGACTGCGACGGTAGGCGAAAGCCAGCAACTCGACGCCAGCCGAGGTATTGCGAGCATCTAGTTTCACAGACTGGTATTCGCAACGCGTTGTGTGTATAACTACCTACATAAACCTAAGCCAATGCCAATCGAACAAAGGATTTCACGAACACATTATAATAATAAGATGAATTGTTGTATTAGATAAGGTGGCGGTTATATGTGTGTGGGGACGTAAAGTTTTGCCACTCATGGCCGTTTCATTGCGCGAGCTCGACGTCGTAGGTGTGGATGGGTAGTTTAAGCTATTCACTCAGTCAAAAGCCAGAGATGACAATTACGTTACATACTGTGTGTTGGCAGCTGTGGTTGAGGGCGAGGTGGCGGGTGGTAGACCTTCTCATAGACGCACACATTTCCCATAAACGCAATGAGGGTGTGTCTATGTCCATTCATGTTTCCGTTACGTGCCCGTGAATGTGTGTGTGTGGGTGCGTGCGAGCCATTGCTTATATGCACAGTTGAGTAGGTTAAATAACAGTACACAACACACAGCATGTGGCTCGCATCAGCCATCCGATCTGAATATTTATTTATAGACATTAGTGTTGACTTCTTGCGCGAGTTTACTCCGGCGGGTAGTCGCCGTTAGTCGTCCTCGTCGTCGTCATCGTCGTTTTTCATAACCATACTCACTTCACTTGGCGACTTCACCTAGACGTATACCAGCAGCGCAGCCCGGTTGCTTGTTTCTTCCCCCTGCATTCGCCAAAATGCGCGTGTCGTTGCGACATATATTGAAGTTGACAGTTTTGGCTCGCGTGCTCGCACTTGTGACACACAAACGCGGTGGTACGGGAGTTTGAGTATGTGAGTTTTTGTTTCCTGTTTCCTTCCCAAGCGTCACTCGTTGAGGTCTGAGTTGTTTGTTGCTTTCCCACACATAATTGTTTTCCCTTGTTGTTGTTCTCTCGTTTCTTTTATGAATTACCACAATTTTATGCGTCTACTTTGGCTTTGACTTTGCTTTCCGTTGTGTAGCGTTTCTTATTTGACAATGGAGTTTGTTTTTGTCTTGGATTCCATTGCTGATTTTTTGGGTATTTTGTAACTTTTTGTTTGTTTCGTATGCTTTTTTGTTGTAATTTAGGTGCATATTTGTTGTTATATTACTGAATAATGATTAAATTGGGATTGCTCTGTGGGTTATTTCATCTTGCAGAGAGTGTTAAGGCACTCCCAATGCCCAGACTTCCAGACGAGTCGATAAAACTTATTTTCTCTTAGACATAAGACCTCCGAGAGAACTTCGGTGGCGCCAAATCTTGATTTGAGGGTGGCCTGTGATGACTGTCTGAGCTGTTTGAGCATTTTTGGGTTGCATATAACCCCAGAGATCTCCACAAAAAATCTGGGAAGTCACACGGCGAGGACACTTAACCTCCAGGGAGGCTTGAGGTTGAACTGCAACTTAGAAGCTCCGTCTTTCTATCCGTTGCTTTTTATTTTTAGTATTATAAAATCAGAAACTGTTCCTCTGAGCTCAATAGGTCTAGACCTGTAACCTGTGGCGGTTGTTAGATTTAAGCTCTGATTTTTGAAAGCTCCTTCTCTCACTAGCCTGAATAAAACGTCTGGTCTTCGCTTGAACTAAGTTTCCACGTTGTTTTGGCATCTGGCCAAAGAGAATGCCACCGGGTTTTGGAAGTCGCTACCAGACTTATATACAAACAGTTGGGACAACGATAAGGGACTCCTCTTTACATTGAGTGCCTTAGACCTACACACCAGAGTCGACCCCTGATGTACTTACATATGCAGTCTGGACGAAGACATGCGCTATGGCTGACATCGAGTACCTTAGTTTTCTTCGGTCTCTTACCCTCGAGTAGTGTGTCTTCCACTATAGAAATTTCGGCAGTCGAGGTAAGAGCGCTAATCTACTTGACCAGAAGGTCCATTTAGAGCTCTTTTCTATTGATTTCAATCACCTCATTCACTTTTCTATTCTCCACTACTGCTACAGCTACATGCTGTTCTCTCCCTTCATAAAACCACAATTTAGATCTACTTACGATGTGGTCTTACTCCGAGAGGTTAGTCTTTCAGGAATGCTTAATACTGATCCGGTATGCGAGCGCGGGAAGCCTCTCAACGGTCCACAAGGAAACTACATATTTACGGTACAAACAAGGACAACAAGAGAAAAAAGATATGAAAGTGAGAGTTGCAAAAATTTATTTATTTTTTTGGCGAAAATCCGAAAACAACGCAAAGGTCCTTGCACTAAGGCCATAAAAACCAAGTGTGAATATGAAGCAACAACAAAAAATGTGTCAGCAAGTCAATTGAATGTCAAAAGGCTGACAGACGGACGGAGGGACGCGAGTTTGCATTGTTGACAACAATAGAGCGAGCAGGGAGGGCAGGCGAACAGGGATGGGAAGGTACAACGGAGGGAGTGATAGGTTAAAAGTGTGAGCACATACATGCTACTGCATATATCTGTAACACCAACGACCAGAGACCTAGTTGCCCACACCAACAGCAACAACGACCAACGACCAACAGCACTGAACCAACAAAACGGCGCGACAACCTAGAAAACAATTGGCATCAAGGACGCTTCACTGCACACAATGCATCATGTGGCAAAGAGCTGCTGGAACAATAGCAACAAAGTCAACAACAATTGCATTGTTAGTTTTAGAGTAAAGCAGTCATGGAAGTCAGAGAGAGGAGAGGCAATCAACAGCGACACCTACCGTGTGAAAAGCAATGCAACATGCAATTCACAGGTAGAGCTGATATTATGATTTTTAACACAACAAATCATAGATTAGGTGCCGAGCTGATGAGCATGGATTGTCTACAAGTGCCTAACTCCCCGCAACCCCGTGAGGTGGTGGCATATTTAGTGTGAAGTAGGCGTGGTGAGCTCAGTGGGCAAGCATATTAGACGTTGCTGTCTTCATTCGTTTGCATTTGGCTCTGTTTTGTGAGCCTTCGCGTTGGGCGGGCTGCCTATTGACTCACTGTCCTCGTCTGAGGTGGCTCGTTTGTAAAACTGTCATTGATGTTGGCTCAATGCCAACTGGCTGTGTGCAGTTTAACAGCAACAAGCATCGGTAAGGCCAACATGCAGCTGGAGGCGATTTAGTTTGCTGCTTGATTGTACTTACTGTTGCATGCGCCATACAACGGCTCAGCGAGGGGATCCGAAATGGTGTGAGGAGGAGTGCAACTTAGTTGCCACCGCGGAATAGAGGCTCTATGTAAGAGGTGGGAGTTCTAAACTGTTTGGGCTTCGCTTCACTATTTACATACTCCACGCATAGTTTTTAATATGTCACCTCAGTTTTATCAGCCAGTAGAGTTACAGCTCCCTTTTACACACTCCCACTATGTTCTCAGCGCGGTCTCCTCATCTATTCATCTCTTGTCCATCCTTTGGTATTTGCACCCTCAACCACTTGTCGCTCGTCGCCACTTCCACCTGCGTCTCCATTACCACACTTCTCAACAAGTAACTTGTCTTAATTTTTCACCTCAGTTTTATCAGTCGAGCTCCAGCTCCACATAGTCCCACCAATTTCTCTCACACCACGTTCTCACGTCATTTCTTTCCTCCTACGCAGCTCTTTTTCATCTCCTGCCTATCATTTTGACACTACCTTCTAGCCCACCTGTCGCTCGTCGCTAGAACTTGCATTGTTTAGAGCCTACGATTTGTTTTCTTGTTCGCAACAGCAATTGTTGCTCGCTCACTGTTGTTGGTGGCGTGTCGAGTTGTGTTGGTATTTGCGGATAGTGTTGTTATTGTTGAAGTGATTTGCTATTGTTGTCGAGCACCTACTTTTCTGGCACTTGGCAAAGCTTTGAGGCCATTTTGTGCGCCTTTTTTTGCTTTTTTGCTTTCTTGCCGCGCGCGACGCTTAGTAATTTCCATCTTTGCTATGGAGGAGCTCTCTACTCGGTGGGTGGTCTTTGTTGCAATTTCGAAATTAGCAATTCCGTTAAGCACTTTTATTGTTAATGTTTGTGTTTTTGTTTTGCTTTGTACTTTGGCGGTGAATTTTCATTTTAATGTTTTGCATTTCGTAAAATTTATTGCCTTTGATGTTCGTAATTTATGCTCAACTGGCCCTTTCTTATCTACTAATCAGCCTTTGGCCGCCTCAACTCATTCACTCACTCACTCACTCACTTACTCTTTCACTCAAGCATTCCCGTTACCTTCGCAAGGGCGCAGTTTGATCTGCTTCTGGAACTGACATTTACTGCTATCGCCGTATACCATTATTATTTCCATTGCCAGCTCAACTTGGCTTGAGTTGGCTTAATTTGGAATTTGTTGCGCCTTTCGACTGACGCTCTCCGCCTCCCCTCTCTCTCTCTCTCTCTCAGTTTGGCACAATTATAAAGTTTTATTGTTGCTCTAATGGCTTTTTAAGAAGTTTTATCTTTGTTGCATCAACATTTGCTTTGAAATAAATTATGAAAGAGTTGGCAGCTTTGGAAGATTTTGCTAACGAAAATAATTTATGTCCAAGCAATGACGGTTTTGACAATTGAAGTGCATTGAGAGAGTTGATTAACTCATTAACTTTTAATGCGTGGCTAAAAGGGGTTAGTTGAAGAGCTCTTGTAGAGTGTCTGAACCGAAATTCCCGATAAAGTGCAGGGAGCTCTGACCGGAACCGAGAATTATTATATACTTCAAGCGTTGCACGTGCAAGGACAGAAGTTGAAAGGCTTTTGGAAGGCTGTCGCTTCGAAGTTTGGTTAGGTTGTGAGTTTAGATTCATTAAAATAAGGGCTCAGTGGTCTCCTTGGCGACAAGATTGTTGTTCTCGGAGAATTACTTGATGAGGCCCCGTCATCCCACCAAGTTTTATGCTCTCATCGAGCTGAGGATGAAAAATACCTGAGAAATACGGCAGAAGTAAGACCAAAAAAGGTCTTAGAGGAGTACGAAATACAAAGCAGTTGCCTCAGCTGGGGTGTGGAAGCCTGCTACTTCATTAAGGGAAAAGAGCGAAAGCTCAAATGAGTCCGAAGGAAAAGGACTATCTCTTAAAATTTACTTCACTTACTACTGTAAGTACTCGAAAAGGCCGTTGAACAGAATGAAACCGCGCTCCAAGTAAGAGAATTTCTTCTTGAAAACTATCGCAGTTGGCTCAGTAAGGATTCGCGTGCCGGGATCAACCATAAGATAAAATGGAGATCTGACTTAGTGAAATCGTATTGGAAATATGTCTTAGTTTCTTTAGTAAGGATTCGGGAGACCTGTACTATGTTGAGAGGCATGAAAATAAGAGCCGAGATCGGAGTAAGATGAATATTTCATCAAATATATCTCAATTGAGAGTAAGGACTCGAGAGTCCGATACTTCTTCTAGAGCAGGGAACAACAGAGACTGAAGTGAGCGTAGTCTTTCTTGAAATGTACAACAGCTGCCTAAGCAAGAACTCAAGAATTCGTTGAGAGCAGAGGAAAAGAGCCTAAGCTCAACCGAAGTAAGAAGATTCTTTCTTGAAATGCGCCTCAGTTGTCTCAATATTAGCTCGGGAGTCCGATATTACATACAGAGAAGGGAAAAAAGAAGGCAAGGTCCAAACAAGTAACGAATAATATGAAATGTAGCTCAAAAGAGTAATCGCTCCCTTTAAGCTGTAGGTAGCACATTAACCAAGCCTTGTGTCTCTAAAAGAGAACCTGGAGCTACAACAAAATGCAATTTTTGGTGAGCAGAATGACAAGCTGAATCCATCTAGTCATTTCCGCCTACCTATTGGCTCCTTTGCCTGTTTTGAATATCAGTTTCTACGTTTTTGAGATGTCGGTATGAAATTTTGAAATTCTTTTGTTAATAACTCATTCGATTGAGCAGCATAGTACTTGAAACTCGGTAAACACACAGTCGTCATATGTGAAATATCGTGAGTAAAACTCATCGAAATCGTATAACTATGGCGTGTGGTCGCCGTGCAACTCGTTGTTCAAAAATAGGTTTTTTGATGAAAACTCAAACATTCAAGCTGATTTGAAGCTGAAATTTGGTATTCTAAAAGCGTATTACTAGTAAAATATAGAAGACGAAAATCATGGAAATCGAACGACTATAACTTATAGCTCCCATACAAACTGTCGTTCGAAAATGCTTTTTTAGCCCAAAACTTGGATATTTAAACAGCTTATAACATGAAATATTGTAATTTGAAAGCATATTTTGAGTAACATTCATGAACTAATAATCATGGAGATCGGACGATTAATATACATGGCTCCCGTGCAAACGATAGCTCAAAAACGCGGTTTTAAGTTGAAACTTGGACATTTAAACAGATTCGAAGGTGAAATTTGATAATCTAAAAGTATATCATTAGTAAAATCTTGAAAGTGAAAATTATGAAAATCGGACGACTATTACATATACCTCCCGTACAAATAGTTGTTCAAAAACGGTATTTTAAATGAAAACTCGGGCATATAAGCATATTTGATTGTAAAATTGGGTATACTAAAAAGAAGTCATGAGTAAAATCTGTAATATGAAAATCATAGATATCGAGCGTCTATAACTTATAGCTGCCGTACAAACGGTACTTCAAAAACGGGATTATAGGTCAAAACCGGGCCATCTCAGCAGCTAATGATGTGAAATTTTCTATGCTGCATTTATATCCCAATTTGATTATTTATTGCGAAAATCTTGAAAATCGGACGACTATAACATATAGCGCGCATATAACTGATTATTCAAATACACATTTATGGAGCATAAATACTTGATTTAAGCACAAATTTTGAATGGTTAAATTGAAATTAGACTTTGTTCTTTCTGAATGGTATATGACACCCACCGTTGTTGTTGCTGCCACCGAGCTTGTTCATTGTTGTCTAGCTATTTCCCCAAACATTTTACTATAATTTCTTAGTGTAATTTATTTATTTTTTTTTCACCCCGTAATGTGCCAAAAGTAAATGGGATAATGACAAAGGGTATGACAGTAATTTGTTGTAATTAACGGTAACTGTTGATTTTTAACATAAAAATAGACACTCCGTTGGTGGCAGAGCCGAGGCGGAAGATGGAACTATTAACCAAAAATGCTGTGAAAGAGCTATAAATAACCACATAAGAGGAAATGTGTATGTGTGTGTGCGCGTGTAATTTACTTGTCTGCATGCGTGTTGGTGAATGGGCGTTTAATTGTGGTTATGTAATGTAAATAAGATTAATTTGAGGTAAAGTTTATTAGATAGACACATACGTACACATATACTTACACACACATGCATATTTGTGTATGTATCTATGTAGCCATTAAGTAGTTTATGCTTTAATTACGAACGCCTAAAAGGCTGTTACATCATACAAACACACTCGTACACACACACGCACACGATGGCGCTTTGTTGGCATTCGGGCGTAACTGCAAAGATTTGGTTACGTATACGACACGTGTGTAGGCTGAATATGGCATAAGCACACAAACAAACAAATGGAGAACAACAATAACAACAACAACAACTTTGATGTTTGCTAATGCTCTGTAGTTTTTTTTATTTATTTAATAAATGTTTTTTTTGCTTAATACTTCTCTACTCACATACATTCTCTCTCTCTCTCTCTCTCTCTTTGCTCTCTCTCCCCTTACAGCAACAGGTTGTCGAACTATCCGGTTACGTGATTATTTTGGTGAAAAATGTTGAAGGTAAAATTAAATTATACGGCTCACCGCCCGATCGTGATAATCTGGAAGTGGGCGATGAGATACTCGAGGTTAACGGTTTGACGCTGGAGAATATCTCATATGCGGAGATTATCAGGCATATTTATGAGGTGTGTATTAATATTAGAGCGAGAAATATTTTGTTATTTTTTAAATTTATAAAAAATGTTTTAAATTTTTTTAAGTAAAAATACTAAAAAAATAAAAATAATAAATAAAATTTATTGAAAGCCGAATTTCGATAAAAAATAAATATTTTTTGTATAAAAACTTGAAATTTTTTAATAAGAAAACAAAAAAATATTTATACATTAAATTTAATATTTACTCAAAACTCATTGAAGTAGTAGAAAAATTAAAATAAATTGAATAATGAAATTAAAAGCTGCATTAACTTACTATTTTTAAAAATTTATAATTACTTAATTTTTTAAAATGTTCCGAAAAAAAAGGAATGAAAAATATTTCTTTAATATATTTAGAGTTCTAAAATAATAAATTGTCTACTTTTATATGTATATGCAATTGTCACTTAATAAAAAAAATGATTTAATTACTGAAAATAATATGCTTCGACTTTTTTCATTTTTTAAATTTAATTAAAAATATCATTATTTTAAAAAAATATTTTTAATATTTTATATACAAAGAATTTAATTACAGTCCAATTAAAAATAATAATTTTAGTAGAACTTTGGGAAAAAATTATTAATTTTGAAAATCTGTGATTTTTTTTTAATTTTTTAGTTTTGAAAATTTTGAAACTTTAATATACAAAAATATTTTAAAATTATTATTATTTTTTAAGAAATAATTTTTTCCCCAGGTTTTTAATAAATTTTTATTAACCTAACTTTTCAACTTCTTCTTCTTCTTCATCTTTGCAGTGCATAAAATCCTGCACGATATGCCTTCGCGTGCGTAAAAAGAACGATTCGAGATTGGGTGAGTACCTGAAATGAAATCGAAATATTTTAAAAGCAAGTGAAATTCTCATTTTTATTTGGTTGAGACGGGAGGGTGCTTTAAAGGTCCTGGGGGAGTTTTATTTGGATTTACGAGTTTTCATCGCAAATTTTCCTTCGAGTTGAAGATTTATTGAAGGGTTACAAAGTATTGGTCAGCCTTGACTAACAAACTTAGTCAGCTTTAACCGGATTCCTTCGAGTTTGTGACCAGTCTGCGGTTTTTACTTATACCTTTTGGCTTCCTTGGTTAGGTATAGACTTTTACAGAAGGTATTTGCTGTATTTTTCGGTCTCTTTCGTTTTAGTGCTCATTCCATTTCAATATTTGCGGATTGCTAGGTCTTATTTAAGCTTCAGGCAGTGTTGGAATGATCTCAGTAGCTGTGATTTGCCCCACTCGAGCCACTACAAAGCTCCTTTGGGTATCTCTCTCTTTCTTTTGCCTAAACGTCGATTTGAAGTTCACTAAAAACAAGTCCATAAGCCCACACTGGTATTTTGGATGACACATAATGCGCTTTTTTTCAGACTTAAGCTCTCTAACTAACATATGCATCGTCCCTTTGCGGCCAGCGGTTCTTATGACGCACGTCGGCCCGAGTTCCAGCAACATTATAGAGATTTTTTACGCCGAGCTTTTTCACCAAGCGCTTTGGGAGCTGCTTTGAGCAACTTGTAGCTCCCTCCCCAATTCACACAGAGCTTAGCATTTCTTAAAGCTTTAACTCAGCTTTAACTCAGCAGTTCTCCTGTCCCCATTCAATATTTCCACACTTCATTTATTCAATAAGGAGCACAAACGGCAATTAGGCAAGCTCTCACCGCAAACACTTCAAACCAACTCGACTCGGACTGCATTTTCCTTTGAATTCTGTGCCTTTTTTCATATTCTCATATTCGGGTTTTTTCACATTCCTTGCTTGCATGTCTCATTAAGCACTCATACACCCTGTGGGGTCCGGCAATTGACAAACACCAACTCTCGTACCTGTGACAGCTGAGTCTGAGTCTGAGATCCGTAAGCGAGCTGTGTGCAACGGCAAAATGCCAGCAATTAGCAATGCCATCAATTGGCAATCATTCGAGCAGCGCCGTCGCTGCGGCTGAGACTGCGAGCCTACGTGCAACCACAAAAGCAACTAATACCAATTGCAGCCTGCATAATCCATGCGAAAATCGCAATTCACACGACGCGTTTTAGTTGGCATTTAACTTTCCTCCGCTGGCGGCTCGCGGCTGGCGGCATAACTTTCAATGAGCTTGTGTGTACTTATGTATGCATGTGTGTGTGGATGTTGGTGATGGGAATTTGGCGAGCTTAGACAAGTTTCGCAAATGAATGCACATTTAATATTCCCTCTCCCCCACCCCTCCCCACGGCGAGCTGTCGTCCCTGTGGTGGCCTGCTTGTTGCATGCTACCTGGCGGCTCACCTGTCGCGGCACTGGCGAAATCATCGCTTAGTATCCGTTTCCGTTTGTTCATTTGCTATTTGGAGATGAGCGCTCCTGCTCG
Source organism: Ceratitis rosa (assembly GCA_037013455.1). Lineage (NCBI taxonomy): Eukaryota > Metazoa > Arthropoda > Insecta > Diptera > Tephritidae > Ceratitis > Ceratitis rosa. Next base: position 4,656,596 of record JAWMAG010000065.1, read on the forward strand.
GTCGTTATGTTGGCCTAATTGCCTAATGCCTTTCACCGCGTTTTTTGTATTTTTTTTTCTTTTTGTAGTTAAGTCAGTTGAGGCCGAGCAATTTTAATATGCTTTTTTTTGTCGCGGGGAGATCTAACGGGGTTATGATGTGCAAAATGGACGCTTGAATTTTTTATGGAACCAAATTAGTTCTGCGGTAGTGTGTTGGTTAAGAAGGGGAGAGGAAGAGAGGAAAAATAAAATGCTAAGCTCAGGCGCCTTGCTTACCCTTCGTGATGAGCCTACAACTTTCATTTGGCTTGTGGAAACGTTGGCCGCGCGGACTTCCAAAGTTCTCTATTCTGCTGTGGCAAACCATATAGGAATTCACAAAACGAGTTGTGATTTGACTCGTGAGTAGAGCCGCGTTCATCAAAAATGGTATCGTTACAAAGAAGTTCCGGAGTCCGAAGGCTTCCAGCGTATTCACTCACAGTTTCGGGTCTCTAATACATGAACTCCCATTCGGTTCTATCTGGAAAAGAATGTTTCAGGCGATGAAAGATACACCAAATTTTGTTTCTGTTATCTTAAAGCGATCGCAAGATTATGGCAACTCTCTATCTAGCGGCTTTGATAGAAGAAGTCTCATTGTTAGTTTTGAAGGCGTTCTTGTGCCCTCATTCCCTTAACGCACCTCTTTCTGGCTCTGCAAAGATCACTTTGGTAGATTGGAGGGCCAAATCGGGGGCAAAATAAGCGCTTGAAATTGAAAACTTTCCCGAAAACACTGTTTCAAGATACAACGTGCCAAGAAATATTGCTTAAAGGAATGCTCTTCGAAGTGACTTTGCTCTAAGAATTTTTATTCAAAAATATATAGTTCCAAGATATGTTGTCCCAAGAGAGGCATTGGCTGTAAGAAATATTGTTCAACGAGACCTTGTTCCAAGAGAAATTGTTTCAAGAGACTCTGTTTTCAACGGACGTTGTTTGAAGGATCACTGTTCCAGGAAGTGTAATTCCAAAAAGTATTATTCCAGTAGATAATGCTCCAAGAGACATTGTTCCAAGACAAATTCTTTCAAGAAACGTTTTTCTAAGAGACTTTGTTTTATGAGACATTGTTCCAAAGAGATTTTGCTCCCAGAGACATTGCTGGCAGATACATTGTTTCCAGAGACGTTGTTCGAAGGACCATTAAGAAATATTGTTTTAAAAAGTATTATTCCAGAAGATATTGCTCAAAGAGATGTTGCTCGAAGAGGCATTGTTTCAAGAGACCTCTGTTCAACGGACGTTGTGTGAAGTTCCAGTCATTCTAGTCATTGTTCCAAGGAGCATTATTCCAAGAGATATTGTTTCAAAAGATATAATCCAAGGCACATTGTTTCAAAAGACTTTATTTTACGAGACATTGTTCCAAGGAAAAATGCTTCCAGAGATATTTCTCCAAGACAAATTATTTCAAGGAACGTTGATCGAAGGGACATTACTTTGAGAGGAATTATGACCAAGGACGTTTTACTCCAAGACATATTGCTCCAAAGTGTTTTACTCCAAGACATATTGCACCAAGAATCATTGTTCAAAGAGACTTTGTTTCAAAAGAAATTTTTCGAAGACATAGGAGACATCGCTCCAGCGGTAGCTTTGAGTTCTTTTTGGGACCCCCTGCGGGTTAGGGGTTGCAAGAATTTACCAGCGGTAAGGCATGTATGTCGTAAGAGGTGACTAAAATCCAGTAGTTCCCGCGACAGTCTAGGGTCTTTATACCGGAACGACCCGGATTTTTTATCCGACCAAGGACTATCACTCCCGCAACATTCTCCAAAAATTACTTTGAGGAATATTTTTGCGGTTACAACAACAACAATAGTTCTTTTTGTGGAACATGTTCTGTTAACTATCCTTGATTTGATTTTTTTTCTACGTTCTCTTTCTCTCTTCAATAAACTTGACATATTTTCATCTTATGAATTAATCTATTCATTGAACTCGAGTCCAATACCTCGACGGACATAATCTAAAATCAGTTAACAGGGCGTTGACTTAAATTTTTGTTATGCTTTTAAGTCAGCTAATGCTGTGAAGGTCTCAGGAGAGGAGAGAGAGGCATTAATGTTAGTTAGAATCACAAAGAGAGAGAGAGCTGAGAGCTGAGAACTACTATTAGAATCTAAGCTTGAAGCTGTAGTGATGAAAATCATTTTTAAAAAGAAGACTTAAATTGGCAAGAGAGAAATGTTAAACGGTTAATTAAAAGAGAGTTGAGAGCGAGCAGAGAAAGCCAGCAGTTACTTATAGAGAATATTAAGGTGCTTAGAATGAGCGTTATTTCTGGTCTTGTCATTATTAAAGAATCAATGCTGGAGTTGAGCGCAGCAATAAGAAATCAGCGAGCTTAAAACTAACCTTCAAAACCCAGTATTGAGTAGTAAAAAAGAAAAAAGCAACGCTTAGTTGCAGCTTTGGGCTCTCAACTGGCTAGTAAAGCAGAGCTCTGGGCTCTCAATTCTGTCCTCTCAACTGGTTAGTAAAGCAGGGCTCTGGGCTCTTAGTTCTGTCCTCTCAGCCGGCTAGCAAGTTCAGTTTGTTGCTGAGAGTACAGCAAGCGTTTGAGAGTTCTGCGCTCAGCTTATTAGAGATCAGCGGCACGACAGCGTTGGAGAGTATTCAATGCCAGTTAAGAGCGCAAGTGCAACGAAAAGTCTGCGGGAAAAACAATAAAGCACAACTCAAAGTACACGCAACAATTGGCCACAATGTGAGCACAAAGCGAAATAAGAAATAAATGTAGTAGAAAATGCAGAGAAAGGCAGATAACTGAAGGGGAAGGAAATACAGTCTCTACATGGCCGACTGCTTGCTGAGTATTTGAGCTGACTGCTCGGCGCTAACTAACGGCTTGGTGGAGCTTACTGATTTTGCGACGCAGCCACATATGGTACATAGCTACACGACAAGCTCATTTGGAGGTCTTTGTTGGTTGTCTCAGTGTAAACCCTAGAGTGCGCTAAAGATTAACAGCAAAGCATAAGCTGATGACTCGCGAACACACACACACACAAACAGTTTGACTCACTAACTGATTGCGCTGATTGCTTTTGGTCGGCTCATTCGTTTGGCTGTTTGGCTCGTTAGCTGGCTGCGTCGAGACCTTCATTTCGATGTACTCGTACATATGTTGGCTTTAAGAGCGACGCTTCTATTGAATACCGCTCACCGACTGATTTTCAATATGGAGCGTCGCTCCGTCGGCCAACAGTTGATAGCCAAAACAGTTTAGTTAATGTTGAACGGCTCGGGTAGGCGGTCGCGTGGAGTTTACGTCGTCGGCGTATGTCAGTTCTTTCGTTGGTATATCTATATATACATATATATTCATATGTGTTAAAAGTGGTCTGTAAAAGATAAAAAGAAGATAAAAAAAAACGGAAAACAAGTGTTGAGCAAAAGCAAAGTAGCAAGAAGAAGCAGCGCAGCCGCTTAAGAGCCAGCCAGCCAGTTAGCCAGTCAGCCAGCTTTTGCGTGCTTCCAGAGGTGAGAGCGCGCGCGTGTTGGTCTAAAACGTTTGGCAAATCGAACGTTTTTTTTTCTTTTCTTTCAATTTGCCATTTCGCTTTTGCTATTTTCTCATTTTTTTTTGCGGTGTTTTCCTACATTTTTACTAAAAAAAAAAAAAATTGAAAATAAAATTTGAAAAAAAAGAGAGCGAAGTCAAATAAATTGCAATGTGTTGAGCTGAAAAAAAAGCGAAATAAATGAGTTTGTTTTAATCAAAAGAAAATTAATTGCGTTGAAATTAGTGAAGCGTTGAAGAAAAGCAAACGGCGAGTGCCGTGGCGTGTGGAAAGTGGGAAGCTGACGTTGTTGCTGCGGTGTGTTGTTGGCAATGGCAATGCGTTAGTCTGGCCTGGTTGGCATGTGGATGCTGACAGGTATGCTATACAAACATAAAACACATACATATATGCATATGTACATATGTATGTTTCTATAAGCGCATGTGTGTGACCCCTCGCCAATCGTCGATTGCAAATGCTTCAATATTTTCTCTTCTTCCATAAATTAATTGCAATAAATCAATTTATGCAAAAAAAAGAAAACGGAAAAAAATATGAAAACGTTTTTATCACGTTTTATTTGCTGTTTGTTGTTGTTGTTTTCAATACTTTTTTTTTTGCCGCATATGTCTCATTCGGTTTGCTTATAACATTCTTTCACGCGTGTGTTTGTGTGTGTGTGTATTTGTTTTTAGGTAAATTAGTGCGCGTGGCCGAGTTTCAAATATAAATTTCTTGTTGTTTGTAGCGCCCGCTTACGGTAGTTCGTTTGTGATTTCGTACCAGCGCTTGCATGTAGTGCGCAAAACAGGTGGCAATGTGAAGACGAGTAGGAATTTAGTTGTAGTTTTAATATTTTCTTTTTTTTTTCATTAAAATAAAAATTATTAATTTTTAGCTTAGAAATGATAGGCATAAATTAATATTTAATATCTTACTTTATTTTATTATCCCTTCGTTTATTGTATTTAACTTTATTTTATTTCATTTCATTTGATTTTATTATTATTTTTTTTTGTCACTACTTCTTATTGCTCTAATAGTTTTTTATTATTTAAATTTCAAAAAAAATTAATTTTATAAGATTTAATTTCTCTGAATTTTTTTATAATTAACTATTAATTTTATAATTAATTTAATTTTACTTTATTCGTTATTTTTTTCTGTATTTCATTTAGCTTTATTCTATTTACTTTTTTATTTTTTAATTTATTTTATTTCAATTAATTTAATTTATTTTTTAATCAATTTCATTTGATTTAGTACAAATTAATTAAATTTATTTAATTCATCTTTGATCTAAGTACATATATAATAAACTAGTGCATGTATAATAATCTAATTCATTTTGTTTTATTTAATTATATTTTATTTTGAATTGTTTAATTAAATTAATTCAATTTTTTCATTAACTTGTTTATATTTTTATTTTATCGGTTAATATAAAATCATTATTTTTCCTTTATAACTTTATATTGCTCTGACTAATATTTTATTATTTTAAATTTATTTTAACTTAATTTATTTTATAACATTTAATTTCTTTTACTTATTTTAGAACTTATTTAATTTAATTTTACTTTATTTTTACTTATTATTTTTCGTTTCGCTTTATTTTTTTAATCCTATTTTATTTCAATTAATTTAATTTAGTTTTTAATCATTTCGATTTAACTTAACACAAATTAAATTAAATTTATTTAATATATCTTTAAACTAATTCATTTTGTTTTATTTAATTTAAATTATTTAATTAACTTGCTTATTTTTTTATTTTAATAAATTGAGTTGGTTTAATTTTATTTAGTTTTATTACTTTTTATTTTATTTCCATTATTATGATTTAGTTTAATATATATTAATCTAAAATAATTTAGTTTTAATTTAATTATTGTTTGTATATCATTTAATTTATTTTAATTATATAAGTTTATTTTATTTTCTTTTAACATATTGCATTTTCAAGTATATAATTATTTTTTATTTTAATTTATTTAATATAATTTATTTTAGTTTAATTTCTTTAATTATATTATATTTAAGATCGTTTGATTTTTTTAATTTAATTTAATTTTAATTAATTAATATCAACTTCATTTTATTTTGTTTTATTTTATTTTATTTTATTTTATTTTATTTTATTTTATTTTATTTTATTTTATTTTATTTTATTTTATTTTATTTTATTTTATTTTATTTTATTTTATTTTATTTTATTTTATTTTATTTTATTTTATTTTATTTTATTTTATTTTATTTTATTTTATTTTATTTTATTTTTAATTTTATTTTATTAAATTTTATTTTCTTTAATTTATTTTATTTTACTTTATTTTATTTTCATCTCATATTCTTATTTTTTTAACAGT
>JAWMAG010000065.1:4667500-4670000 GCA_037013455.1 Ceratitis rosa
TCGGTTTCGGCATCTCGTCCACAGCAGGCCGGCCAAGTGTTCTCTCCATAAAGTTACTAAACACTGAACGTCGATCGCCAGATCACCTCTTTGGCTCCTATATAGGAAAACTCCGGTCTTGAAGCCTCATCTCACAGAATTTTCGAGCATTAGCCCTGTCACCAAGCTCCTCAAGCCACTCAATACACTCGTTTTCTCCCAAATATCGTTCCATAGTTCTTTTATACCGAGTTGTTGGGGAGTGCTCTCGGAGAGCGGAAGTGCAAAACTGAGTTGAAACCTGATTGGCTGTCTGTTGTGATGACAGCTTCTGGACACTCTACCTTCTTTAGGCTTTTTGAAAGGAGTGCCGAGCTGCACAGAGACGGGTGCATATCGTTCCTGCGAAAAGACGATGTTTTGGATCTCGGAGTTTTGTTTTCAACCTATCATCACATTACTGGATACAAGTTCTTCGATCCGGCGGTAGTAATGTAGCTTGATGAAATCTCTTACGCCGGAATCTGGTACTATAGACACTATATTTCGAGCCTCGGCGCAGCTGATAAAGCCCCGCGCATTTAGGGTTTGCTTATCCTGGAGGCTGATCTTTGCTCACCTTGACGTTAATATTTCCAAACATGTTCCGGATATTTTGGTGGCGATAATAGCAGGTATCTTTGGATACATCACCCTGCTCTTCTGCGCCCAAATCAGCCTTAAGTTGAGAAGCTTCGCTTTAATGTGGATTGTGGCAAGAAGTCCATTCACTAGGATGAAGGCCAGGACTTTGCAACGAAGTATGCCTCTTACCAGGAATCCGACACTGTATACAACCGCTGCTGCAATTTACATAAGGATCACTCTTTCTCCTCCTTGTACCACTGTTCTCTTATGGTCAGCTTTAATTTTAACGAGAACACCAATCAGATTAAGGACAGTGGCATCTTTTCAAACAGGAGATCTGGCATTCCAGGTGCTTGCCCCTAAATCACATTTTTTAATACGTTTGCCACGCCATGTCTCGTATGGGACCGATTATGTCGGAGAGTCTCCGCCAAAGCGCTCTCCCTTTTACCTGTGACCCAAGGCTTCACATCGGTTGGTTATACATTCGTCAAGTTATGAGCCGCCTATAAAGATGGCATACGTTGCTATCAGTGATATTCGAGGAAAGCAGATTATAGCTTCCCCGGACTTTCCTGCCCGTATTTAGACTCGAGTTAAGTTTTTTAACTAAGATTGTTTCTAGGACCTCTGTGGAGAATGCGATCCCCAGAGGGAACAGTTTGACACATAGTGGATTGAATTTTATAGTTCTATGAATTTTAAAATATTTTTTTTTAGTGTTGGCACTTATTTAAAAAATAAAATATTTCACAAAAAAAATCCACATCTTTTATTTCACTTTTTTCTTTACGTTTTTCACTTTTTCTTTGCTCTTATTCCATTAGTTATTTAAAACAGAATTTTTTGTAGAGTTGCCACTTATTGGTAAAATAAAATATTTCACATAAAAATTCACCGCTTTTATTTCACTTTTTTATTTTCATTTTTCCCTTTTTCTCTAACATTAGTTGAGCTGCTGTAGTGAATAATCGACCAAGGAAAACAAAAAAAGTTATCGAAAATCGATAAAGTCACTACAGTTTGGCTCCAACACAGTGGGAAACTCAGAGAGAAACAGAAAGCAAATTTAAAATGACATTTATTTTGATTTTCTTTTTCTTTTTACGAACAGCACAAAAAATAAAAAAATTAAAAAAATACAACAACACAAAAACTTTATGATGAAACACCATGCAACTGTTGCTCGGTTTTAAATTTCATAACATTGTGTTTTGTTGTATTTTATTTTTTTTTTTTTTTATTGTATTAATAATAATTTTATTAGGCCAAACAAGGGAAAAAACCCCATATCAATGCGAAGAAAATAAATTAAAAAGTAAATAAAAAGAAATATTGAAAAAACACAATGAAGCGAATGAAGGGTGTGTGAGGTGTGAGTTGTTCTTGCTTTGTTGCCAGCGTTTGGGGTGGGACGCTTCGTTTAGCAGAAACAATTGTTTTATTACATGGTAGATGAGTATATGTATGTATGTATGTATGTGATATGTGCGATCAACGGAAAAGTGGAAAAGTTTTGCTATGAGTAAAATAGGGAAAAAAGTGTAATGAGAGAGTAAGAGAGGCAGGTAGCTGAGGTTTATGAGCAGCTGTTTACTGCTGACGTGAAAAAAATCAGTTGATGGGAAAACATTTGAAAAGAGCTGCAGGAATAATGCGTTTTTTCAACTCTTTTCGAGCTTATTGGGACACACGGAGCATTTGAAAATTCAAAAATACTTCACTTCTTCATTTTTAGCGCTGAAAGCATTAGCTACACGAGCGACATCTACCCCCCACCACTTTCTCTCATATACTACTATTTTTTTTCCAAATGCCAAGTCCGCTATTAGCAACTATACAATACCGTTATTCGGCTAAGACCATGTATATTGGTTCTCTCGAGGTTTGTTTC
>JAWMAG010000065.1:4677500-4725000 GCA_037013455.1 Ceratitis rosa
TCTAACAACAAGTTGCCTTTCCATGCTCGCATTATAAATATGTCTTGCCTTCCTACTGCACTACCACATCGTGACTTTTTGTTTCGCTTGTGAGCAGCGGAGTTATGATTGAAGTGTCTTTTGGGTTCCATAAATGTGTTGCCTGTTGCTTTTTAGCTTTTTCGCTTTCATGTTTTATATGTTTGTTTTGTTGTACTACCTTTTTCAAACAGTTTTTCTTTTTATTTCGTTTATTTCTACTCGTTGCCTCCACTGTCCGTCCGTCCCTTCGTTCGCCCCTCCATTCGCTCGTTCTTTGTACGCGAAGAAGTATAAACAAGACTTTATGGCTCAATAGTTTTTTTTTTTTTTTACTTTTATTCTGCTTCACCTTCTTCTACTTTGTTTTTTGTTGTGTTTTGTGTTCTTTGGCATTTGTTTGATTACCTTTTCAATTTGAACTTGTTTGTGGAATTTCTTAAGTAAACTTTTAATTGAACTGAAAAGAGTGTGTGTGCCCATTTGGACGCATTGGTTTATCCAGAGATGATGTTGTGGGTTTCTGCCCATTTTTTCCAAGTCAAAAATGGTAATTCGCCTTGTTCTTCTTGCTGCGCTCAACTCGTCAGCCGGCTCAACTTGACCAGCAGCCAGCCCAACTTGGCTGACCCCACGTGTTTGTTGATTTTGCTTTTTTTCCCCTCCACGTGCCGCTCCTTCAGCTCGAATTGTCGTTGACCCAAATTCTTGAAAACGAGTTTGATTCACGCCGCTCTACACAGGTTTCGGTGTAGTTGGCAACAGCAGCCCACATATCAGTGGCATTGGTGGCCAAATAATTATTTATAATACAAAAAGGTGAAAAAACACTGCTCAATCGATTTTCCCAGAATTCCTGGGTAATATTTATTAATAATCGGGAGAGGGTTGTGTGTGATAGGCCTTTGCTGAAAGCCGTGGGCTGCTTTTGCTAAAGTCTTACGCTAAAACTCTGTGATTTTTTGGATCTATGTTTCGCCATTGATTTTTTACAAGCTTAATAACTTAAAATTTTTTTTTTGGATATTCCTTAGGTCAAAGTAGTTTATTAAATAAATAAAAAAATAAGAAATTAAAATAATAATAATGATTAGACGTACAATTTAAGCGGGAGAATTTGTGCTTTTTAAATTATTCATAAACCCTATGAGAATTGCAACGTTCAACAAATGAAATATTGAGTTTAAAATACGAGATAAGCCTATTCGTTCAATAAAAACAGCTGATTGGGTCAAATGTGTCCATCAGGCTACGAAGAGAAAATTTACGTAGTGTGTGCTCTCTCTCTATTTGCTCTAACTGCTTGTTTTCCTCTCAATTTGATTTAATAAATTAATTTCTTTTAACTTTTTATTCTACTTTATTTTATTCTATTTTATTTTAGTTTAAATTATAAAAATTTATTTAATTTATTTGATTTTATTATATTTGATTTAAAAGGTAATGCCATTAAGTTCTCTCTTATAGAAACCCTTGTCCCTATTCTGGCGAGTCACTATCGATGTGTGTAGTCTGGCGTTATACTGATAAAACACAATTCACCTCCTTGTGCACATTTCTGGGCGATTGCTTATTTCAGACGGTTCAATTGCTGGCAGTACAGGTCGGATTTAAGAGTTTAGCCATAGAGGAGCATCTCGCAATGTATAATTTCTTACCAATCCCATCAAGAACACTCAAGAAAACCTTCCTGGCCGACAATTCTGCCTTGGAGACTGTTTGTGTCGGTTCATTGACCTTCATCCAGGACCGTTTTCGTTTGACGTTGCCATAAGTGATTCACTTTTCTTCAGCAGTTACCATTCGTTTCCAAAATGGATGGATTTTGTTACGATTCAGCAGCGTTTCGCTTATCGAAATGCAGTCCTTAAGGTTTTTTTCTCGTTAAATCACGTGGGACCCATACATGGAGCTTCTTTGTGTATCCAGTATTGTTTAATGAGCGTTCATATTGCACAGAAGTAAATAAAAATGTAAGAAAAACTTAATATTTTGCGGAATTTCTTTTAATTTTTATAACTTCACTACGAAACGCTGTATAAATGTTTGCCGTTAAGTGTGCGTGTGCGACGTTGCCACATTTCATAATGCCCGTACTACATTAATATCCACTTTAAATGCAGTTTACAGTTAGTGAAACCGTTTTCCAACTGCCTGCGAATTCTGTATTGCCTCACTCTTTGCCAATTTTTTCTGCTTCTGCTTTACTTACAACGGTAATTTCGCGTAGTAAACAATTTCAGCTAATTATTAAGCGCTTTACTGTGCTATTTTTTTTTTTTTTTGTTGAGTAGACTGCCGCACGCGAACTCCATAAGCATAAGTCTACATGTGGATGAGTAAAGCACAGGAAAAATGTCGTAAAAACACATAATAGAACACAGTTTCTTAACCTAATTCTTGGCGACGGCAGTTGTGGGGAACTGTAGGGGGAGTGTATGGGTTATGAGAGAGAAGAAAAATAAATAAAAATACTAAAAAAATAAGCCTACACCACTCGGAGCTTATGTAATCATGTCAAAGCAGATGAGTGTATGTCATCTCAGGCAAATTGCGTTAACTTCGTGGGTTTTTCCGACCTTGATGGATTATCTACTGGCTTCTTGGGAGGTGTAATAGTAATATTTCAGTTTTGGATTCACCTCAGTAGCAATTTTATGCTCTATAAGTGCACTTTCTGACCTTTAATCTCCCTTCCTCAGCTAACCCTTTACAGAGTTGAGCTTAAAAGCTCTTGTGAAAAGCTTTGTCAGCTGAGGACTTAGTTATCTAACGACCTTACTACTTATTTTAATGTACTTAATGCCACTTTTTATAAGCAATGCCCTTCTCTAGCTATTAACGGTAATAAATAATGCACATATTTATGCCAAATTCCAGTTCGTTTCTAACTAAAAAGCTCCAGCAGAGCTTTTGCGGCATAAGTCTACTGCATACCAACTTATTTTTATCTGCCAGACAAACAATGCATTATGTGATACGCACACTCACCCTACGGCGGCTAGTTGCGGAGCCGGTGGAGAGGTTGCCACGTGTATAATAGTAAAATGCGCACTTGACATGGTAGAAAAATCTTATCAGCTACCAACTATCTGCTTTATTTGTTGTTTATTTACATACATATTTTATGTATTGACATTAGCTTATGTTATGCCATAACCGGTCGCTTCTCGTCCACGGCTTGTGAGTGTGAGTTTATAAAGTTTGGCCAACATTGCTGTTGCTTTGTGCGTAGAGTTTTTTTGTTAATGTTGTTGTTGTTTTTATTGTTGTATAATTGTTGTTGTATCGTTGTTATCGCTGTTGTCTTTTCAACGTTTTGATATCGTTTCATTGTTGACTTTTTAACTCTTCTCCGCGGTGCTACGCTTCCGTTCTCCATAAAGCTTGTGTGTATGTATGTATGTATGTATGTACGAGTATAATGAAAGCGTAAGCACGCGACATCGAGCCGCAAAGCGACGGCGTGCATTTTGAAAAGTAAATAATTGCTTATAAACAGATATATGGTATGTATGTGTGTTTGTATGTTTGTCTGAAATTAATACCTTTTAATAGTGAATACTGGTATATGTACTTATGTATGTATGTATGCTTGTATATGTATCTACATATTAACTATTATTTATTGCTCTTTTTTTATTTGGTATTAATATTTTATTATGTGATTGCTGTCGATTAGCAATTCGCATTGAATTTGTCATTAACGATACAATAGCAACAACAAAACCAACAACAACAACAACAGCAGCAGTAGCAATTTATATAGCGTTTCATTGGAATTCCGGTGTGTGATTCGTTGTGCAATTGCTTTAGCTATTTATTTTCATTTTTTCTGTGGATTTTTTTCGCCACATTGTGCTGGGGGAATTTTTTTCTTTTTATTTAATTTATGTGTAAAATGGTATTTTTTTATTTTAATAATTTTTTGAAATTTTTTTTTTCCATTATTTGCTTTTTTATTTAATTATTTTTTTTTTTTATTTTTTTTCCTTTTCATATGATTTTTATTTAGTTTATTCGGCATATAAACGACTGATTTTTTTTTTTAGCCATAAATTTGTGAAAAAAGCAGCTAAGCGCGGTGAATTGATTGTTTTGCACACATTTGTATGATGAATTACATATTAATTTATATACGTATCAAATCAAATTTTTTCTTTTTATTTTACAAAAATTTTTAGTGAATTTTTCCACCTTTTCGTTTTTATTTCACACATTTTTATTAATTTTTTACCATTTTCCCCATTTTTCTTACTTGACATATTTTCGAACATTTATGTCAACATTTCTGACAATTTTTTACCCTTCTCGATATTTTTTCTTTTTATTACACATGTTTTTAAAATATTTTTTCAGATTTCACTTTTTTTTTTCTTCCACATATTTTTGATTTTTTTTCACTTCACTATTTTTTGCTATTTAATTCACATATTTTTATGAATTATTTTGCATTTTTACTATTTCTTTTATTTCATAAATTTTTGCCAATTTTTTCCTTTTACCTCAATTTTTTCTTATATTTTTTTTTGTTAATTTTTCCCCTTTTTTCAATTTTTATATTTTATTTAAATTTGAAATATTACTATAGTAAAAAGTAATCCATTATTTGTTCCACAGATGGTTTTAGTGATTTATATCTCGCTATCCAAAAGTGCTATTGGATTACGCTAGATGGCGTTAGAAAGATGAAATTTTATACTAAAAGAGATAAAGAGAGAGGGTGAGGGGAATTGTTTTTCAACAGGACAACGTCAGACCTAGCACACCGATAGTAACTCGCCAGAAGTTCCTAGAGCTTGGTTGGGTGGATCTTATGCAACCACCTTATAGATCGAACCTCGCGCCAAGTGATTACCACCTCTTTTTATCTTTAGCGAATGATTTGATTGGTGTAGAATTGGACTCAAGAGAAGCTTATGAAAATCGATTGTCCTAATTCTTTGCCAATAGGGACAAAGTTTTCTATGAGAGAGGCCAGAGAGGCCTAATGACATTAACTTCAAAATTGCAAAACGTTGTGGAGGAAAACTGTACATAAATCGCAAAATTTTGACTTGTAAAAGACCTCAATTTAATGCTTCAAATAATGGATTACTTTTTACTAGACCAACTATTTTAAATATTTGTAATTTTTTCTTTTTATTTCATTTATGTTTTGCATATTTTTTATTATTTTCTGTTATTTTTACTTATATTTTCTTTGTTCAATATTTTTTCTTTTTGTTTCATTTGCCATAAATTTTTAATTTCGCTTTTAAAATACATTTTTTTTTTCTCTTTTTACTCTCTTTAATTGGTTTCACCATTTTTATTACTCACTGTTGTAAGCAATAATTATTTATGCGTTCAGTGTCAGTTGCTGATATTTTATTGTTTCTCTCCAATATACATATATGTACATATATATTGCTTTTTCAGCGCATTTTTGCGCTGCATATAAATAAATATTACAACTTATTTTATTTTACTTTTATTTTTTTTTTAAATTTCTCACTAGTCAATATGACTTGAGTTTTTAATATATTAACTCACATTAAATATTAATGCCTTTTTGATTTATTTGCATCCCACATCGACAGTTAAGTCACTTTCATTATGAAATTTTCTGTTGATTTTTATGAGCCATTTACTGTAGTTTATGATCACGGCGTTGAGTGTGGTTTGTTTGTGGGATTTATGAGTGTATTTGGCGTGCGCTAAAATTGTGTGTGTTGTATTTAGAGTTGTTGGTGTTGGTCTTGGATGGGGTTTTTAGTTTTAAATTTTTTAATGATTTTTTAAAATTTATTTTAGCAATTTTTTCCCTTTTTTAAATTCATTTTAATAATTTTTTTCCTTTTTTTAAATTAATTTTAAGGAAAAATGCTTATCGTATCGTCAGAACAATATAATGTGCCACTTTTCGCTCATTAAACTCTCTCACTCTCTCTCCCTCTCTCACTCTCTTCCTGCAAGAAACCGTCCCGTCACGGTGGTCTTCCTTTTTTCTCATATTGAAATTTTCATCTTCGAATTTCTGTCCTTTTTTAAGGATTTTTATTTTTCATTGGAATCGCCACTGGTTCAGGGTCCAATTCCTCTACTGCTGTATTGACAACACCTCCTTCCTTGTTCTCTAAACTTCTTGTGTATTCAGCTTCTTTACTTTGTGCCTTGGGTCTGTTGGCAATGTTTCCGCTTAGCATAGTTACAGCTTTGCCTGATACAATACGATATACCGATGCTAGCCTCAAAGCTGCTGCGCGATACAGTTTGGTCAATACCTTTCGTCAGTTGAGTTTCTTTAGTGAGGCAACACTAAAAACTCTGCTCCGTAGAGTAAAATGTCGAGTGTTTCGGTATCAAAAGCTTTCACTTTTCTACTTCCGATATTGGTAATCGGTTTTCTGAGCTGGAAAGTGATGCTGGCGGCTTTGTTCATCTATAAACATCAACAAATTGAAGGAGGAACTTGGCCAAAAATCGTTTCTCGGTTAACTTTTCAATTATAAGGTATTTTTACAATTATTCCCGTCCCTTTTTCTATTTTTTTTTTCTATTATCACTTAATCTTCTCTTTTTCTATTACAAATATTTTTTCTGAATTATTTCAGCTACTTTTCTTTTAACTTACCCTCTTTTACTATCTGTCCATGGTTTTTTCTTTTTATTTCATTTAATTTTTCTTCACACATTCTCATCTCGCTTACTTAATACTGCTCTCTCTCTCTCTCTCTCTCTATTATATTTCATTCCTTTTGAAAACTGTATGCTGTCTTCTTTTCGTTCAGATTTTGTAACTGAAAATAAATATTGATGAGTGCATAAGTTCGTGCCCGATTTCAAGTGCAAACTATTGGATGAGTGCATAAGTTCGTGCCCGATTTCAAGTGCAAACTAAAATTGAAATTTTTTGAAGAAAGCGCTTTTATTAATCAATTATGTATTCGCCATCATGTTCGGCAATCCACTCCCAACGTTCAACCAATTTACGGATGCCTGATTCATAGAAATCGCGCGGTTTCTCGTTGAAAAAGGTGTCAAGGTGGTTTTTGACGTCTTCCACATTTTTAAATTTTTTTCCATTCAAATTGTTCTGCAGCGATCGAAACAAATGATAATCAGAAGGTGCAATGTCGGGTGAATATGGGGGATGCGGCATGATTTCCCAATTCATCTCCTTCAGTTTGGCCAGGGTCGGTTTTGCAACATGTGGCCTGGCGTTGTTATGATGGAAAAGAACTCCCTTGCGATTGGCCAAAATCGGACGTTTTTCAACAATTGCTTTCTTCCATTCGACCAGTTGCTGACAATACTTGTTGGCAGTGATCGTTTCTCCAGCTGGCAAGAGCTCAAAATAGATCACGCCTCGGATATCCCACCAAATGCACAGCAGTACCTTCATCGGATGCAATCCACCTTTCGACATCGGTTCCGCCCCTTCGTGTGCCTGTTTCCATGTTCTTTTGCGTTGAACATTGTTGTACAGGACCCATTTTTCATCACCAGTCACGAGCCGATCCAAAAAAGGTTCGTTTTTGAACCGTCGAAGCAAAGAAATTGCTGTTGACATACGGTCCACTTTGTTCTTTTCACTCAACTGATGTGGCACCCATGTATCGGGCTTCAAAGTGTACCCAACCTTTTTTAAAAGATGAAACGCAGTTGATTTGTTGACGTTCAATTCACTGGCAACCTCTTTCGTCGAAATACGTGAGTTATTCGCAACTAAAGTCCTTACAACATCGTCATCAAGCTCAGAAGGCCGTCCACTGCGAGGTTGATCTTCGAGGTTAAAATCTCCAGAACGAAATTTCGCGAACCATTTCTTTACTGTGCGGAGTGCTGGAGCACGGTCCAAATAAACTTCGCGAATATAGTTGCAGCGCCCACTGTTTTTCTTTTGCGGAATTCGTATAACATAATATGACGCATATGATCTTTTTCGTTGTTCATCTTCCATGCGTCTTTTCACTAAGCAACTCAAACCAAAATGAAGTTATTTTATGCTTGATTTACAGTTCGGACTGTCATCTTTCCAACGATATATAATATATTTCTTTCACGAGTGCCACTCTCAAACGATTCGTACGGCATCCAGCGGAATCGGGCACGAACTTATGCACTCATCCAAGAAAGATTGTTAAGTAATGTGACGCAAGCGTTTGGTATATCGTTTTCTAAAAGAATTAATATTAACAGGAAACGTAGTCTCAGCTTGAATTGCAACTTTCTCTTAGTTACCAAAAAGACTACCGCTCTTTCTAATGCTCTCTTATAACCGCTGAAGCGATTTTCGGACAACTGATTCTACAATTTCGACATCCTCAGCTTTTCAGCACTCTCTTATGACTTTATTAAGTAATTCTTGTAGATATTATCAAAATTTGAACACTAATTCTGACCTACTCATTCCTTAATTAAAGCCTGAGAGTGCTCTTCTCTTTTTTTTCTCCTGAAGAGAGCAAGAAATTAAAATTTAATTCACTTTATAAAACCATGCACCACCAACGATTGCTTGAATTGATGCTAAACCGTTATTAACCGCACGACACAACTTTTCCATGGCCCATAACTACAAAAAAAAAAAAAACAAAAACAGTTTTGCTTACAAATTAAATTTTCTCAGAAATTGCTATGTTTGAGATATTATTTGAATTGTCAAATTTGCAATTCACAATGCAATAGAATTAAATTACACACTGACAGCGAACGATCTACAATACAAACAAAAAAGCGTATTGCATGATGCCCACGCTCTCGCGTCTTACCTCCCAAAGCCGTCCGTTCGTCCGTTTGCTGGCGTGCTGTCAGCCTAAGCCCGGCCGTAATCGCATCAGTGACATCAATTTGGACAAAATTAAATGCATTTTGCTATTGGCATTGAGCAAAGTCGACGGTCGGGGGCAGAGAGAGAGCGAAAGGAAGAGAGAGACAGAGAGTGAGTGAGAGAGAGAGAGGAAGAAGTGTGGCAGTCATGTACCCAACAGTCAGCAAATGTTAAATAATGAAGGAAACTGACATACAATAAAAACAGCACTCTTTAGAATTTATTGCAAAATCCAATTGATTTCCATGTAATTGCATACACTGCATTTATGTATGTACATACCATACATTTGTACATAGCTGAAAATTGTATTTCAATTTGTCCAACGAAATTTGATTAACAGAAAAAGCGAAATGCAATGTTGAGTTAAGCTTGCTTGCTTTTAATGAACTTTATGCGCCTAACTAAGGCAATTAAGTCGGTGAATGCAGCATGCACTGTTGTCAATTTTCATTGAACGGCATTGGTAAAAGTAGAATGAAGTTTGAGGTATGCCGCACAGTCAGAGCATGAACATTTATGATGTGCGACTGTAACGGTGGAAGAAATAGGTCATTAAACAGTCCGATAATTGGCAACATTGCGATTTTAGATTGCTTGGTAATGAATACTTATTATAATTAGTTCGAGCAGAGTACTACAAAGGGCATAAACTCAGCAAAATATCTGAAGACCAGTAAATCTATTTAATAAAGAAGACTTTGTTTAAATGAAAATTGGCAACATTGCTATTTAGTTTACTTCGAAAGTCCTCAGAGTAAATAAAGTCTGTATCAAAGCAAAGTAAAGTATAAAACACAGTGAAAATCGGCAACACTGCCAAAATGAATTAGAGCACAACGTGGCAATCCAGTTCTATTGTTAAATAAAGGCTCTGTTATTAAATTTTTCTTTAAAAGGTGAGAAGAGCTTTTGACGAGGGGGCTAAATTAAAATTGTTTCTAATTTCTTGGATTCTTCTATCAATTAAAGCATAAACTCTTACACCAAGTAAATCAGAAGTGGAATAAAGGAGACAGAAGTGTCAATGAGTACACCAAAAACCCCAAACTAACTAGACACTAAATTGAATTAAATGAGGAAAGGTTCAAGTCTTACTCTTTACCTTAGTGACCAGATATTTCAGCCACTTCAGCCACTTCGCTGCTTTCAGCTGTTTGATATATGGCATAGCGAAAATTGGCAACAGCGAAGGTGATACTTTTAGGTCGAAAATTCAGAAGTGGAATAACGGATTATACCTAAAAGGTGTAGTTCTTATTTTAATATATAGAACATTTAATCAACCTAGCGTTGTGATATAATAAACACCAAGAGGTGAAATGTGGCAACAGTGTTTAAAAAAAAAAGTAGGATACAGAGAAAATAAACCGAAATAAAGTACTTCAAGGCAACTGTAAGTAGTGTGAAAATATTGGAAGCTGTTATTGTTCGGCAGAAAAAAAACAGAAGCTTAGCGAAAATCGGCAGCAATTTTAGTGAAAATTTCAGAAGTGGAATAAATGAGATAAAAAAAGTGTAAAAAAAAAGTGTAAAATTCACTTTAGTGCTTAGAAATATCTTGGCGGAATAAGCTGAAAAATGGCAACAGTGTTTTAACATAAAATTTAAGTTAAAGAAAGTAGAAAAGTAAAATAGTAAATAAAATGATAAAGCAACCGAGAGTTGTCAGTAAAAGCCGCTGACGAAAATACCAATATATTGAAAATTGGCAACATTGTCTACCACTAATGACACTTACAGTTTGAACATTACTGATGAATCAATAAGGAAAACAGCAGTAGCAGCAATAAGGACAAAAGAAATGCCAAGAAAAACAATAATTTGCACAAAACTGTCTGTCAGTTTCAACAACAAAAGTTTTGCCAACACAAAATACAAACAAGACGCTGTCAACTGCGCTCAATTGTCATTAGTGGAAGGCAACAAAGTCAGCTTACAGACGGTGTGGCAGGCAGAGAGGGGTACAGGCAGCGAGTGAGCTAGCGAAGGGCTAGGCATGCAAGAGACGAGACGAGTGTTGTTGGAACAATAGCTAAATGTGTGTTTTGTTGCAAAACAAAAAGGTCATAATCAATGCATTTGTTGCATAAACTAAAATTGGGTGTGGCAATTGCAGTAGACGCATTTCACTCGAGGACAAGCGTTGTCGCTGTTGTTATTTTTTTTCGAAAAAGAGTGCATGCCATTGCGCTTTTGGAGTAAAATGCAAAAATAATGGATTGCTTGTTATTTTTTTTCTTTTTTCTTTTATTGTTGTTATCAAAACTTAACTTTGGTAACTTTAATATTTCCGTGTTGCATGCCACTACCAGAAATATCACTTGGCAATGACAGTTTTTTTTTTCTAGTTTATAGGCAACTTTTGTGGCCGAACTGTGTCTAAGTTGTTGTTGCAGCATGAAAACAGTGCAGAGAAAACTATGTTAGGTATTAATGTTGCATGCACTGTGTAAAGTTTGTGCAACTGCTGCGTTAATTGCCAAAATCGTTTGTCTGTTCAACTTTGTGGCCGATAGTTCGAAGTTTTATTGGAGGTTAAACACATACAAAGGTCCACCGGGGGGTTAAATACAAAATTTATGCTTACAGCGTTGCATAGCAGGAGGCAGGAGGCAGGTGGCAAGTCTGACACATATTTTTTAGCACGAAAATTTTAAATATAATTTTTTGTCTCGATTAATGATTGCATAATTACAATTAAATAATTTTATTGCATTGGAAAAAATCAAATAAAAATAATCGATAATTAATCTTTTGTACGCTTTCCATACACTTGGCATGCAACATTCGCTCGCTTATTAATTAACTAATTATTTTTGTAAAATTTATAAAAAATTGCACTATAAATTTAAATACACTTACATGTGTACGTGTATGTATGCTATTTGAGATTTTATAAATAATAATTTCATCTTTCATCGCCCATTTGTCCGACAATAAAATCCCATTTGATATTATTCGCAGTAATTAATTTTAAATTGTGGCATGTCAACAACATGGTTGGAAAATTTGTGTGAAATTTCTATTAAAATGTAAAACAAACATAAATCCATAACACAAGTATGTAGGTGTAGTGTGTTCATGGCATATATAACGGTAATAATTGTAAATAGGAATATCAGTAATAACCGATTTACACATATTTCTATCTATTTGCATACATATGTATATTTAGATATATATAAGTACATATATCTCTATGCATTACACTTCCAAATAGCAAAAAATATACATACATATACGTAGGTATGTATTTAGGCAGACGCATTAAATCAACTGATTGAAAAATTAATTGCTATTTGATTAAGTTGAACGCTTGTTGTTTGTATAGTAAAGATAACGGTATAAGCATGCAGCATAAAAATAAATAGCAATTTATGTATTTCGAATATTATTTTCTAAGCAAATATTTGATAAATACTTAGCTTGTTTAGCAATGAAGGTAATTTGTGCTATACACATACATACTTGGAAATGTGTAGTGAAAATTGACAACATTGCTCTAAGCGAGATATTTTTACTTCCTTTGTTTTGCCAATTTAATGCCAAGTTCAAATATTAACATAAATCACTTTATTAATAGGAAAATTATGCAATATATGCATATGTATGTGGCGAAAATTGGCAACATTGCTTCAGGTGTTGAAGCTTTTAGTACCTTAGTGATAAATTCAAATACAATATTAACATAAATCATTTTACTAATAGAAAAATTATGTAATATTTGCATATATGGTGAAAATTGGCAACATTGCTCCAGGTGTTGAAGCTTTAAGGAATAAAATAATACTTCTTTAGATATAGTACCTTAGTGATACATCCAAATAAAAATGAATCTAACATGATGTAGTACATTCGAACACTTGATGTGAAAATTGGCAACATTGCTTCAGGTGTAGAAGCCTTGAAATCTAAAATTGAAACTTATACTGATACAATCATTCAATATTGCACCTAAATATACATGAAAACTTCCCCGACAGAACTTTCATAAATATATGTATAGTGAAAATTGGCAACATGGTTAAAATCATTAAAATTTGTATGAAAAATTTGCTACTTCTATGGGCAATATCGTTGCGTAACCGTATGGAGAATATTGGCAACACTGCTTCAAGCGTTCGAACTCTCTTGAACAAAAATACAATTCCGGTTTTGTAAATTTGAACTTAAAATGAAAATTGGCAACAAAGCTTCAAATGTGAAAACTAGTTCTGTGGATAAAATTCTTTTACTTTGAAATTACAATTGAAATAGAAATAATGGCACATGTGCTTATTACTTGCATACTTGTAAGGTGAAAATAGGCAACGTGGATACATATTTATTTATAATATTTTTAAAAACAAAAAGACATCTAGTTTTATAGAAAATTGTAGCTGAAAAATGGCAACAATGCACTGAAAATAAAATATATACATAGATGGAGATTTTGGGGATATGAATAAAGATTTGGCATAACAATTTCGAGCTGTGAAAAAAGCATGGAAGTTACAAAAGGGGTTATGTTGTGAAAATTTGCAACCTTGTATTGATAAAATCAAATTAAAACAAAGTCGTTGGTCACTCAGCCGATTTTATCCAAGAAAGTGAAGAACTTATGCCTCCCACTCGTGAAAATAAAGGCATAGTGAAAATTGGCAACATTGTATAAAATGAATTCCAATTAAAATAAAACTTGCTCAGCTGAATTTTTTCTTCAACGAAAATGAAAACCTTTTGCACTCCACTCCACTTGTAGAAATAGTGAAAATAGGCAACATTGTATAAAATGAAATCTAAGTAAAACAAAGTCTAGAGGCATGCAGGTTGGGTTTTTTCGAGAACAGTGATAAGGCTTTGCAGCCCTCTCCAAAATATAATAATTATAGTGAAAATTAGCAACAATGTTGCTGCAATATTTGTTTTTTTTTTTTGTTATTAAGAGCAATTACTGACTCTTTTAACAGATTGTCGGTTCTTGTCGCCATATTTCAGTTGCACCACACACAATAATCTGTTAAATTCGCAATTTCCGTATGAATAAAGTGTAGAACTATGTCAAAGCTTTGAATGTACCTCAAGCTATGTATGTATGTGTGTAAATATATATTTTCCATGCATTCAGTAACCCACACTCGGTTTACGTCAATTTAATTTCCATACATATACTCACGCGCTGGCTCGTTTGCCTTTGCTTGTGGCATGTGGCATGTGCCACAATATATTTTAGGTGGTTGCATTTTAATTGAAATATACATATTTTATATATTCATACATACATATTTCTCTGTGTTTTTGTGTTTCTGTGCTTTTGTTGTGCGCTCACTAACGGTATTATTGCAAAATCTTTATACAATATATTTTCATAAATGTATGTGTGAGCTTATCACTACGCTTTTGATAAATATCTGCTGCCATCATTTAGTTTTGCGCTTGATGAATTACTACATTTCGCATATGCTCATATACACGTATGTACATATGCACCGTTACACCGTTTGCTCTACCCACGCAACACTCTCCCCACTCTCTCTCTCTCGCTCTCTCGCTCTTCGTTCAAAGTACGCCAAAACTTGCCAAATATCATTTCCAGCTTAGCTATTGAAGGTTTTCTTGTGTTTGTTGCTATTGTTGTGATTGTTGTTGCTTGTAGCTTTGCTTATCGCCAAGTTTATGCAAATTATTCTCATTTACTTGGGTGTAGCGTTGATGTTTTCTTCATTTTTTTTGCTGCTTATAAATATTGATGTTTTTGTTGTTGTTGTTTAGCTGTGCGCTTTGTTGTTGGCTTTAAGTGATTTAGTTGTCGTTTATGGCAAAATATTTTACATAACTTGGCCTTTTGTGTGCTTGCGGTTGTTGTTGTTGTTGTTGTTGTTGTTGTTGTTGCTGTTGGTATGTTGTTGTAGTTACAGTTGAACGCTTATTTTGTGTTAAAATTAATATAGTTGTTTTTTTTTTTGTTTTTTTTGTTTTTGTTATCTGTGCACTTTGCATATCTGTCTTTTCGTAGCTGCTTTTGACCCTGGCGCTTGGTCGTACGCGTATTTGGCTTTCTCCACCTGCTCGCTCCATCAGCCCTGCATTACTTTTGTTTGTTTCGCTTTTTTGTTGTTCTTATTTCATTTTAATGCAAATTTTTACATATTTTGCACAAAGTCTCCGTATTGTCTGTATATTTTCGCGTTTTTGGTTCTCTTGCTGTTTTTCCAAAGAGCAGCTCAACCTCTGAAGCGGCAAATAATATCTCTCTGGCCAACAACAAGCGACCTTTATGTAGTGAGAACCTAGATCGTTGCTTTGCAAATAATTGCCAAGATCTTTTCTCTGTGTCCTGTACTTAAAGCACTTTATCTTTACCCAACTCATCGGCTATCACGATAGTATATGGACTCTTTCCAGTCTTCTGAAAATTCTTGTCATTTCAGCAGCTCTCCACCATACTAGAACGACGTAGAAATTTATTGGGTTAACAACTGGAGCTAAGATCCAGCGCGGGAGGGCAGCTGAGTGGCTCCAAGTGCAACCCAATATCCTTTTGCATGCATTAAGGGCTGCTGATGTCACCTTCAATCGCTTCACCATATTGAGCTTCCATGATAACTTGCTATCCAATATTATTTCTAGGCAATTAGGGTTCCTCCCAACTTTGGTGTAACCTTTGCTGGAATTTTATACTTCCTGGTGATTGATAAATTTTATCTTTAAGTCTCAGTGAATTAACCCAATCATTTATCGGTCCAAGTATCTGATTCGCCAGAGATTCAAGAGCTGTCAAACACTTAACGCACGGCTCCTCACCTCCTATCTTCATTTGCAATTTTGGAAGAATATATTCTAATCTATTCTGCTGTATTGCTTCTAAGCCCCAACAGCCTAGCTTCTTTAATCTCCTTTTGAAACCTGTAAAACTGTTCTAATGGCTCCCGTAACCACTTCTTCTGTTTATCCATGCTTTTTCAATAAATTCCCTAATATTATAAAGGTTATTCAATGTTGGCCAACAAGTCATATCTTCACTAGGTAAAGTTAGCTTTGAATCGTCCTTGTCTCTCTTGTTGCTTTTTTCTATACACGCTATGCATTTGCCTTTCGCTCGCTGAACGCTCGTAATTCTCAACAGATTAATGAATTAAGCAAGATAAGTATTTTCCGCTATTAAAGAAGCTAAAAGGAAGTTTAAGTTAGAGACCTTAAAGAGATTTTTGTGCATTAAGGTCTAAAAATATCAAACTTCTTTTATCTTTTTTCCAGAGAGCTCATACCCTCAAGGAAAGACCACAAGCCGAGGCTACGTCTTCACTCTTTTACATGTCTTCGCCATGATTCAAATATCTTCTCTGCCAATTCAACTCTATTATGCTTTACTTTTTATGCTTTCCTCACTCCTCCTTGAAAGAAAATTAAATAAATCTCAATCAAAATGTTTCTACTCTCACCAAAACCCACACATTATTCAGTTAAATTTTTCGGTTCGAGTGCATTTAAAACATGCCCCTTTCTTTTTCCTTATATTTTCCAGTCTCCCTTATTTCATTTTATTCTCTTTTCAGGTTAAAAGTTTTGCTGACCACAAACCTTTCAACATTTTTTTTTTACTTTACATTTCTTTTGCTTTTTTTCTCTCTCTACGCCAATATTTTCGTAACTTAAAAAACACTTTTCCTTTGCTGTTTTCTTACACTTTTGATTCTACTTACAAAAGTTAAGCGCGTGTGGGCGCCAAGTGCTGCTGGTAGGTGCGGTAGGGGCGCGAATGGTTAGCATAACTATTAACATATTTACATAGTAATCCTATGTAAATAAGTTTACAACAAACAACGAGTGACGCACTTTTGGGCGAAAGGAAAAGAAAAATATTTTTTTTTTGTTTTTTTTTTTAAGAAAAAACATCAGAATGGAAGTAAAAAAGTTGAGTTCGCTAAGAAAACTTGCTGTCTAAGCACTATGTAGACATTGTGACTGCTAGCTTTTGCTTTTCCGCTTCAAACTTTTTGTTGCTTTATCCTTATACTACTGGCCACGGAACCAGGGCACTGTGGCATGTTGAAAGAGACAAGAAAAAAAAAAAAAAAAAAAACACCAACCGTATGCAATATGTTTAACTTGTTTAACATTAATTACTTTTGAGAAACTTTGTGCTAAGCATATGGCGTAGACGCCTGAAAGTGTGCTTCATTCAAGTGCGCTTTATAGTAGGTGTGTGTCTTTGCTTATGATTTTTTTAACTTTAAATGTTGCCTACATTGCAGCGCAGATTTTATTTCATTACAGTTACTGTTTTAAGGCACATTTCATGCATTAAAATGACAAAATATTTTCAGGGAATTTTGAGCTTTCATAAATGATGGCTCCCCTTTTTATGGTGTAAATTTGAATTTCAATATCTACAGCGAAAATTGGCAAGTAAGCTTGATACATCAAGGCTCTTTAGTGAAATAAGAATATATTGTAATGAAAAGTATTCTGAAAATGCAATTTAATAGGAAATTTTTGAAGCTATGCTTACGAAATATATGATTGGGAAATGAAAATTGGCAACATGGCGTCAAGTTTTAGAGTTAGTTGGTGTTTTTGGAAGGAGAAGGAGTTTTTGTGAAAGAGTTTATTTAATACTGAGCTTAATTGGCAATAAAAACAAGTTTACTGGTACTTTATATGAAGATCAAAAGAAAATTGGCAGCAGTGTAAAAACTAAATAGATTTTCCTGGAAGATATTAAAATGTTTAGGTCGAAAAATCAGAAGTGGAATAAACTATAAGCTGTGGGGAAAAGTAAAAAACCTGCAATAATGCTTCAGCTGAGAAAATCAAAGCATAGTGAAAATTGGCAACAGTGTAAAAATTAAATGGATTTTCCTGGAAGATATTAAAATGTTTAGGTCAAAAAATCAGAAGGGGAATAAACTGTAAGCTGTGGCAAAAGCCATAAACCTGCAATATATGCCTCAACTGAGAAAATTAAAGCATAGTGAAAATTGGCAACAGCGTAAAAATTAAATAGATATTCCCGGAAGATATTGAAATGTTTAGGTCAAAAAATCAGAAGTGGAATAAATTGTAAGCTGTGGCAAAAGACAAAAACCTGCAATAATACTTCAACTGAGAAAATTAAAGCATAGTGAAAATAGGCAACAATGCATTAAAGAAAATAAGTTTGGAGTCTCTCAGCCAATTTTTCATTTACGAAGAAACAAAGTTCTCACTTCAAACATTTTAAGCACAGCTGAAAGTATTTTGTTGCCTACATTTTGGCGTTGCTCAGCTTTTTTACGCAAGCAAGGAATGACGGATAAACGTGTGGAAAATTAAAAGAGAGTATTAAATCAAAATAGGTGTGAGTGAAAGAAGCGCTATATTTTTTCTCATCAAAACATTCCTTGCCACTCATACTTTTCCGAACTTCAACAAATTATTGCCATAGAAAAGAAAAAAAATAACAAAATTAAAATATGTTGAATAAAATATTTCGAAAGTAATTTAAAAGTTGCCAACGGCGGCATGAGTTGATTTGAAGCTTCACCAAAACAGTCTATTACTATTTCATGTGCGTGCCAAAGTACTCGTAGAGGGCGCGCTTCTCAGTACACATAACCTAAAATATTTTTGCGCCAAATAGTAAAGAGACAAACAATTTCTTTTCTTTTCTCTTTTTTTTTGCTCCTTTTGTAAGCGAAAACTCATGAAAAATAAATTACACTGTGTAAACTTCGTGGCCCAACTACGACCACTTACTCATTCCGTCTATCATTCTTTGGCCAAATGCCGCCTGCCACTGTTTTTCCTTTCATTCTTTGTTTTTGGTTTTTTTTTTTGTTGCTGCCAACGTCAGGTTGAATACTTTTCAGCACATTTAATACCCCAATTTGGTCATCGGTCATCGTTCAGCCGTCTGGTATTATTTCTTCACTAGCTCTGACAACGCAGCAGCGCCAATTTCGTAACTCATTCCACTCTCCACTGTCTGCACTCTTTGTAATATCCGAAAATTGTCGGTGAAATGTATTTCCATAAGCAAATAATACTCACGGCTTGTTTGTGTGTGCAGCGAGTCCTTATGCCTTTTGCTGTGGCATCAGCGTCTGCCAACATAAATGTAATTCATCTTCTTTTCTTTTTCGCCTCTTTGTGGTCGGTCATCTTCTTTTTGAGTGACTGGTACACGCAATTTGGCTTTGCGTCATCATTGGTCAATTATCGAGGACGATTGGGTGTGAGATAGGAGATGGGATGGAGGGAAGTGCATGGATGGTTGATGGTGTTGGGGATAGAGCTGGGATGATGAGGTGAATTTTGTACGATGACTTAAATAAATGCGAAGATTTTATGACAAGCATCGCTTTTAGCCTCGGTAATCCTTGCGAGCTGACTCCCGTTGTTGGAAGTCTTGCGAAAGGAGTTCTTTTTTTCGTAAGACCACTTAGTTCCCTTCATGGGCGGGAGTTTAGTCAAGCTCTGTGTTAGTAACAGCTTCCTTCAGGAAGTTCAGGCGGGCTCACAACGGCAGATCGAACCTTCGGTTGGTTCGTGTCCGAAAGAGCTGGGATTATCTCATATTTATGACACCCTTCGAGTGATCGTCCACCATTTGCATGTATTGTGTGAGATTAATGGCCGAGTCTTCAAGATCTTCGAAGTGGCTTCAAAGATTTCCTCAGTCTTTCGAACATTAAGGTACAAGGCTACGGATTAGGGGAACTCGCCAAAAATGTTTGAAGGAGTTCGACAGGGAACACTCTTCGTTTCGAAGTGGAGTTTTTAGGGTTCGCCAAAGTGGTTCGACGGAGGGACGATCTACGAAACGATTGACAGTGTTTAGAATTCAGCAGCGAGCCTCCTCCAAATAGAGTCATTCTGAGGTGGTTCCATGCATCGGTGCCAGCCGTACGATGGAGTTACTAAAGAGGTGTAGCACTGAGATGGGATTTTGGCAACCCGGAGCAGTTTTATGAGTATGTCAACATAGCGTTATCGATAGAGCTCCTACTGTGATCCTCTTGATACAATGTTCTATTTTTTGCACCATAAGCCCAAACAATTCCTCACAATTAAACCAACCTTATTCATAAGCTCACAGCAAGTGACAATTAGTTAGTCATATAAATACGCGAGTCGAGTCGAGCCGAATCCAATAGCTGTGAAAAGCAAAATTGTGAATGCCAATACAGCGAAACCGAGCTTGGCTGACATACTTATAACGGGGGTTTGACAAGTCGACAACAAAAAACGCGATTTCAGCACAAACACATATACACGCATCTACGATGAGGCGCCACCGATAGCTCTACTCAGAATTTCATAAAATCTAGTGAGCATTGCCCACTACCCCTCAGCTCGTTTGGCTGTGCACATTTCGTTAGGTTTAGTTTGCAAGTACGCTTTGTTGCACTTAATTGGATTAGTAGCTCGAGCTGTGGTGAGTTGGCGCGAGGAGGAAGGCATGCGGGAGCCGACGAGTATATAAATGTGAGCCTAACTTGGGTTCGAGCCGTGGCATGCTGCCCTATGCGCACTTTGCCACTAGCGCAACAACAGCAACAACAAATATTAACACAAAAATCACTTACAACGAGTAGCAGTATCGGTGACAGTTAGTTGATGAAGCTAAATGTTATTTCGCGTAGAGAGCCTACACAAGCGGCAGCCACATTGCAACATTCGCGGGTGTATGAATATATGCGTGTGTGTGAGCGTCGAATGCATGCAAAAGTGCCACTCAAATGTCACTCTAACTCGGTGTAACTGCCACACTGGCTGGAGCTCAGTGCTCAGAGTGCGGAATGGGTTCGTTACTTTGTTGTTGGCTGAGATTTCATTACAAGTTCATTTCATCTGTCGACGTTGGGACGCGTCGATGCATGAAAAGTTTGCCTACCGGCAGCTGCAGCTCCGCATCGATGAAACGCCGGCTCGTCCTGCTCCGCGTTTCAATTATAAACACCTACATGTTGTAACTTTGTAAGCGCCACTGTTGACAACACATTCTTCACTATATGGACATGGAGCTCAGTATTTTACACAATTTTCCACTAGGCTCCGCACATATTTGGCTCTTAACCTGTACATAGGACTCTGGAAATGTACTGACGGTGGCTGTAGGTGGTTATAACAGTGAATTCCCCAGCTCCGGAGCGACCGAGTTGTTAAAGGAGTCGAGATGCTTGAGATTTAGTCTCGCTGAGTCAAACAGCGATTGGGGTTGATTTGGTGAGCGATCTTACGATCTTCCACGATGCATTTCATGTCAAAAAGATCTTCTGATCGCATAGATCATGTGATTTCGCCAAGCAGGCGTGAGTTGCATCTGTCCATGCGAAGATCTTAGGTAGCCAGAGATATTTCCATCCATCTGCCGCCTGGTGATATCGACTTATAGGATGGGCTCCTTTCTTGCAAACTTATAAGCTTCAGAGTTACTAGCGCCTAGCACGACGCTATGTAGGTGAGGTGAGAGTAAATGTTGACTACTTGATGTTGAAATGACCATCCGGAGAGGTAGATATTGTTGACCTTAACACTTCAGAAACGCTACGCTTGTCACGAAGCCCAAGCTCTGAGCTAATTGGAAGCTCGTAGCAGCAAACTTTTTCAACGAGTCTTTCACCTGGGGCCACAGTACCAGCTCAAACAACCCTGGAGTGTGCCCAGCATAAAACCCATCCATTACCCATAGGGTCCCTACCAAATCTTCGCTTGGCTAGGCCTCCAAACAAGTAGTGAAGATATTTTTGGAAGACTTACCGCAATTTTCACAGCGACGGAAGTGCCCATCTTGATTTCATTAGTGAAACCAATCTGAGCCTTGATTTTACCTTCGCTTCTTTTAAAGTATCCCTTGATTAAGGGACGAGCTTAAAATCTGGTTCTCAGTCATCAATCTCTTGTAAGATTGCGTGCACCCAAGTACCGTTACTAGGCTAGAACGCGAAATATAGCGCTGAAGAGGCGCAGAACTCGACAAGAGTGAAAGTTCCGAGCAGCTCTTCGCCTTCGACAAACACGTCTCATCGCGATCGAACTTTTACACGTACAAGATCCTCGAGATTGAGCTCAGCTTGCATTACGAAGTAAGTAAACTCACTTTCCATGTGTGTACTCCCGCCCTCCATCGCTACTTACACTTCGAAATTAGCTAACGGCACTTTCCTACTTAATTGTGGTTAACTATTGCATACTTTGAGGCACTCCGGCTTTATATGGTTAACTTGGCAGCCAAGGCTTGTCTGCTTGACTGTTTAAAACGCGCGCTCCAGGCGTTTTCTTTGTTCGCTCTAGATTTTTATAATTTTTTCAATTTATTTATTTCCTCTTCTTTCTACATTTTTCACTCTCCAATTTTCTTTTTTGCTTTTATCAATTAATGCACTTTTCTCACTGCGTTCAACTACTGGCAGCTGGCAGATTTATTTGGCTGTCGTTTTGGTTGGGCACCAAGTTTCTACATTTAATTGAGTCACACAACTCATTCAGCTGCAGGAAGTAATTCAATTGAGATTCTCAAAAAGAAAACAGAAAGGCGGAGAAACAAAGTGGATAGGGAAAGTAGGAAAAAAGAAAAGAAAGACGACACTAAAAAGCTAAAAAGCGCCATCAGTTTATTGTTCATTAAACGTATGCAAATTGATGGGGAGGGTGGTGAAGTTCGAGGGGGAGAGCTCAGTAGTATCGGGTCTGTTCGGGTACTCGCTGCAAAAAACGCACTTGAAATGCAATTTGCAAAGATAAACTAATAATGAAATGGCTTCGCAAGGCGATTGTCAAAGCGAGCTAGCGTACGGGCGCAGATGAGATCAGCGCCCCATCCACTGGTGAGGACGAGGAGTTAGGGGTTGCAGGATGTGGAAAACGTAGCTCTAAAGCGGTAAATGAGTTTATATTGATACTGGTTACAGCGCTGAGGAGGTATGCGAGGCAGTTGCGTGTGAAATGGCTCGGTGGAGTGTAGGTTTTGAAGCACCACACACATACACACACACCTAAACAAAGTTTCCTTGTGCTCATTGTAGGTAAAGTGCAGAGATTGTACTCAAGTGCGCACTCACGCCGAGCCGTTTTTGCCTACTTCTGCCAAACAATAACACTAGCAATTGCACTTGCGCTTATCATGAATTTATAATTTGCCACTTGAAAGCAATACAAAGACTGTTGTCAACTAACAGACCTACGCCCAGCCAGTTGTGCACAGGGAACCAACCTGCTTCCCCCTCTACTTCGAGTTTTCTACACTGCTTTTTCTTTGACTCTCTCCCTCTCTCTCTCGCCTCTTTCCCTGGCACTAGTAACGCCAACACATTGTCACATTGCCAGTTGCAATTGCCGTTTTGCCGTTGCAGCAGCTGACATTGCTTCCACATTGAATTGATTGAATTATTGATAGAAGAAATTGCAAAGGGTAGAAAATAATTGAGTGTTAAGTGTATGCGGCAACAATGTTGAGTGAATAGTGAATAAGAGAGAGAGAGTGAGTGGTGCAGGGATGAGCTCAGGTAGAGCTTTTGGGTCGTTACGAGCGCTGTAGGTGGCGCCGAGTGGAGCCCCAGAACGGTAGAACTGCTGTGCCGGTGTTACGGAGGTTCGCGTGCGACGAGTAGTAGTTTGGAGCGGGAAATTTTGTTAAGGAATTTACAATACAATAAATTTTTGAGTGGAATGTCAAATTTGTGCGCCGTAGACCGTCGCAAAGCTCTTCACATTAAGCGCTATATGAATATTCAAGAAGCTTTTTATTATTTGTTGGACTCGTAATTGCATTGAATTTCATTGAGTTTATGTACAAACTCGCAGCAATTGTTTCATTAGTTACTTACGTGGAGCTCGCTGGGTAAGCCGTACAGCGTGCGCTGACAGTTGGAGGAGAAAATTTTAGGTCGGCACAGAGGGGTAGCTCAAGTTTAAGTTTAAGTTGACATTCCAGTGCTTAAGAGCTCTGATGCAAGTTAGAGGGCGATGAGCAGGGATACATTGAACGTTTCAGGTGGCTTCAGGCTCTTGATGGAGCACATTTGCTATTTGTAATATAAAGCTGAGGATTTCAGATTCGTTCTTGCCTCTTGAAGCTTGTTCTTCAGAAGTTTACATCTTATCCATTTATCCGATTAGGCTTTAGAGCCAAGAGTTTTGTTGGTTGGGAGCAGGAGATGGCGACCAAAGACCCAATGATGATCTCCGCCTGCCTCAACTTCGAAAAGGTTCACATTTCCTAGTTGTATGCTTAGGAGATCTTAGAGATGAGCTAAAAGCATTTAGAGCTGGTGCTAGCTTCCTTGGTTGCCATTTTAAGATGAATGATATTTTCTACATATAAAGCCGAAAATTTTAGTTTCTTCCAGGTCTTCTGGTGTACGCTCTTGCGAGTACTGAATTTCTTGGACCATAATGGTCCACTAGGCTCTATACTATCTTGCTCTTGCCTTCACAGTGCTCTTAAACGTCTTTAGTTTAGAATCGAGGCGTCAAAATAAGTTTGTTGAAAGTTTGAAAGGAGCTTTCGCTAAGGAGAGAGAGAGAGAGAGAGAGTGCTCCTTTCTAGGTTTTTTTTGGTAGCCGAGAGTTAAAGACTTCTGTTTTCCATTTGTCTCAACTTTAAAGTGGATTTAATACGATTCATCCAGTACCTTTTTGCTCTGTAAATAGTCTGTTACTCACCTTAGAGATCTATAGGAACTTCCACTCAACTTCTAAAGACTTCTAATGGCCTCCAGTTACTATTCGAGCTGTCAGAAAACTAGAACTAGGCTGTTAAAAGATGAAGATGGAGCTCTTTTCTATGTGAAGAGTGTCAAGAATTTTTAAAATCCTCGCCACCGACACATCTGGCTGACTTGTAAACTGAAAAGAGATGAGGGAAAAATTAAAATTTAATAAAAAAAAAAATATTATAATATTAAATTTTAAATGTTAAATCTCTCTCAGAAAACTATCATTTTTATTTTTGCGGTATGTGTCTTTGCTAAAATCGTTAGTGGCGCCTGAATGTAGGCAACGTTTTTATGGGTTTGCCTTTGAAATCTAATTAGTAATAGCTAATAACGTAGATTTAGGCTGATATGGAACCTGTTTAGCGAATAATTATAATAAATTTTTTTTTGTTTTAATTGTTTTTGTTTTTATTCTAATTTTATATTCATATTTTATTTTAATTTTTTTTAAATTTTTTTTCGAGATCACCTGCGCTAAAATTCCAACAAGCGACAAATTGCAGACATCAGTTAAGCGCACGAGCAGCGCCAGCCGGTAGCAAAGAGCCAGCCAAGCAGCTGCCACATTTCATTGTTGAATTGAATGTTTTCTTTTTAATTTTTCTGTATTTTTTTGTTTTTTTTTTGTAGCTGCCACTAACAAAACTAAGCTAAACTAAACTATTTGCAGCTGCATTAGCTTTGAATTATTTTTCTAACTTGCAACATTTGTTGCACGTATGCAGCTATGTTAGTTGCATTTGCTCTGGCATTATCTGCAGCTAAGTATCTTTACTTTTATGCACTCGCACACACACACACACACACACATACCGTTAAATACCGGTGCTTAAAATAAATAGAAAACTCTTATCTCGCCTTTGTATCTGTTGTTATGTAGAATGTTGCAAGTTGTTGGTTGCATGAATTTATGGCATTGGCCTGCAGCGCAGTGTTTTTTTTTCTGTTTCCGACAACTACCAGTTGTTTACCAGCAGCAGCAACAGCAGCAACAGCAGCAGGTGAGGTGAGCGTGTTTTAACTTGGCTTTGATTTGTCTTGCCATTGGCGGCTATGTTTCCCACATTCCTTCGCCCAGTTCGGCGCGGCAGCCAGCGTTCGACTTTCGTGTGGAGCTCAATTAATTTTTTTTACAGAGCAAACGAGAGAGAGAGACTGAGGGGGTAAGTGACGGCGGAAAAATCAATGATATTGTAGAAATTGTTGGAATTATTTGAAGAAAAAAAAAGAAATTAAAAAAAATTAAAAAAAAACTTGCAACAAGAAAATGTTAGAAAGTTGACTTGGCTGACTGCATTGCAACAACACTCGCCTGTGAAAAAATTTATTTGCTAAATTTTTCTTTGTTTATTTTACTTTATTTTGTTTTTGTTTTTATTTTTATTTTTCTTAATACCTTAACGTTTTGCGAGCGTTTTACAAGTGCATTACTAACATTTCACCTTGAATTAATGGCGAGTGTGGCGAGTAATTTTTCTATTAATTTCCGCACGAATGCATGCAACAACAAAAAATGGGGAGCGAAATGAGTGTGCAGAAAAGTTGTAAACAGTGTATTTGTAATTAAAGCGAAAAAGCTATAGCCGAGCAACACTATTTTCGTAATTAATGGTACGAATGCGAGTGCTTTTTATGAGAAAATGAAATTTAATTGAAATTATATTTAAATTTTTTTTATTGTAATAAAAATAAATTAAATATTTTTTTTTTAATTTTTTTATTTATTTTTATTGAAAATAATAAATTTGTTTCCCAATTGACTTTATATTTAAATTTTTTCAAAAATTTCTTTTTATCAAAATTTTGTTAAATTAATTTTTCACTAATATAACGCTGTTTATTTTTTTAAATAATATTTAAATAAAATTTATAATTCGAAATGTGCTTTATTTATTTTTATTGAAAATAATAAATTGGTTTTCCAATTGATTTTATATAGAAATTTTTTCTAAAATTTCCTTTCCATTAAAAATTTTGTTTAATTCATTTTTCACTAATATAACGCTGTTTATTTTTTTTTTAAATAATTTTTAAATTAAATTTATCTATTAAAAACTGCTTTTCACAGTTATATCTGCACTTTTTTTTTCTAAAACAAAGTTTTTTCTATTTTTTTTTATATATTTTGCTCAATACAAAAATATTTTTATTACTGAAAATATTTAAATAATTTTTTTAAGGTTGTTTTAAACTGTTATACATTTTTTAGATATGTATTTTCGATCGTTTTTTTCTAAAACGGTTTTTTTTTAATGACTTCACCGTAATGTTAACATTTTCGCCATATTTTTTTACTATTTTTTTGAGATTATTAAGTATTTTTTTTACTATTTTTTCAATCGTTTTTCGACTACTTTTTGAAAAAAAGACTATTTCAAAGTTATATCTGTACTTTTTTTTATCTAAAAAAAAGTGTTTTCTATTATTTTTAATATATATTCCTAAACATAAATATATTTTTATTATTGAAAATATTTTAATAATTAATTTTTTTTAAGTTTGTTTTAAACGGTTCTACATATTTTTTTTCTAAAACAGTTTTTTTTAATGACTTCACTGTACTTTTTTTTAAATGGAAACATTTTTTCCATATGTTTTTACTATTTTATTGATATTATTAAGTATTTTTTACTATTTTTTTCAATCGTTTGAAAAAAACTACTTTTTAAATATTTTTCTTTTTCAATTTATTTTGTTAAAATTATTTTCTATTGAAACATTTCTTCGTATTTTTAAATAATATTTAATGTTTAATGTTTAATGTTTATCATTAAAACTTGTTCTCAAGTTTAGCGCTAATAGTATTATTTAACTAAATTTTATTTATTTAAAATATTTACATAATTTTTTATTAAAAATTTATTTTTGAAATTATTACATTCAATAGCATTTGAATTTATTTTAAATTAACGGTAAAAGTATATTTTACTGGGAAATTACTTGAGCCATCTGCATTAAAATTTTCAAGTAGTTGGCAACTCCCCCCACAAAATTTCTGCAACATAACATTTTTTGCATCTCTTCATGCTGACATACATATATTTTAACGCATAATGTGTAATGTATATTTCCAATTAATTAAATAATTTTTTTTAATAGTTGGCAACGCTGCTCAAAAATATTTTCTTGTTCAACCTTTCTTTAATCTCTTTAGTTTGTTACCCTTCTTATAGTATTTATCAGCTTAATGCAAGTAAATCGTATTTAAAGCATACAATAGGTGGCATCCCTGGAAAAAAGCACCAGTTGCTAAGACATTTTTGTATTTTTTTTTTTAATTTTCTGTTATTTGTTTAGTAAATATTGTTATAAATACTATTTAATTTAATTATATATTGTACGCGAAACGGCGTTAATTAAACATGTTTTATGTGCATGCGATTTTTCGGAAGTGTACGCTAATAAATAATCAACAACAAATAAGTGGAGCGCCAGTGATTGCAATGGAGAGCGAAAATAAATATTTATTAATTGTGGTTTATTTATTAGTCTTTACTCGAGCAGTTTTGGTGTGGAAATTAATTATTTAAAATTTTTTTTTTGTAATCTTCGTGTCATAAAATCTGTGTTAAATGACTCAGACAAATTAATTTATTATTAAATTTTAAAGTGTTTGAAAAATATGCAAATAAATATAATGAAATTAATTTTAAAAATTTATAACTATAAATAAATGCGGAGAAAATAAACTATTTGCTCAAAAGTAGGTGTCTATGCTAAATTTTGTATAAAGCGCCTGAATGTAGGCAACATTTTGGGGTTTAATTTTCTTTGCTTTGCAAATTAAAGAAAAAAGCGTGGTCTACATTTTGGCTGAAATTAAGAAATAATTTCACAGCACTTTGGTGAGTTTTAAAGTACATTTACGGCTTGGAAATAAATTAAAATTTTCACTAAATATTTTCCGAAATCTTAAGAGTAATTTTTCTAAAAGTCCACTGCCTGTTTCATGAACTATACCAAATGGCAATCATTTAATTACATGCCATTGGAACAGTTGTAGAGTATGGAAGCAATATTGCTGAAAACTCTACACGGTAGTGCCATTCGGTGTTCACCTGCGACAGCTACAGCTGCTGGCAGTTTATGTCTGTGGCCATCGACACTAATCGAACTTTCAGCAGTCCAGCTGTACAGCCGGTCAACTGCCGTTGCTTGGTACTAGTACAAGCCGGGCACTGAGCTCAATACGACAGCTTGATCGCCGCAATTAAGTCTGGTCGGGTAGCTCACCTGCATGCCTATATAGCTATATAGGATGCTTGCCTACCACCCAATTTGTCTGACACAATTTCCTGTCTTCGACACCATTTAAAGCCACTGTGGCACAATATTAATAGTATGTTGCATGTCGTCCGTCGTTGCACATACATGTGTACATATACTCTTGCGTACGAGTAAGTAAGCGTGTTGCATGTGTAAACTGTAACAACACTTGCGACGGCAAAAGTAGGCAAATGGGGCGCCAATTGTTGTTGAGCGGTTATTGGGAGCATTGTTGTTGCAACATGCCACATGTGTGTCTAATTTAGATGCTGTCACTGCATTGGAATTTATATAGAGAAAGCTGTAAACGCTTTGTGGCAACGGACATTGGCTAGCTGAGCTGAGCTGGTTGGGTGAATGAGCCAAGCAGATGGGAATTTCCGATCGTAAGCGTTGAGGGGAAGTGATTTTCTATTATTTCTTCAGCAGGTATTTGCAGGAGCCGACATATTTAAAGTCAATCGATCTTTTTCATTTCAAACATATAAATTACTCTATATATACTATAAGCCCTAGTGAGCACTTGAAAATCCTTACTTGAAAAAAAAAATTCTTCTTCAGCCATTTTAATTTTCATTTCTTTACTTTTTTTCCAGCCTGGGACATTGGCAATTCGGTGCAGGAGGCCTTTGTTATCGCTGTTGAGGAGCATGCACGTGAGCGACTGAAACGTTTGGCAGCGCTTAATCGGGTAACGCCGGTGGATATAACAGAGGTGTCGAAGACGGTGAGTTAAAATTAGCTTTAGAAGGTTTTTTCGTTATTTTTTTAAGATATGAATTCTTCCATAGAAAATATGGAAAAGTTTTCACAATTTTTAACTAGTTATGAACTAGTGTAAAATGGGTTAGTTCACAATGTATCAAAGTAAAGAGTAAATTTTTTTCTCCACTATATTCAGATTTTGTAGAAAAGTCTTATTTGAATAAAAAAAATTTATGTACAAAAACATGGTTTCATTTTGTGTAGTTATAAACTAGTATAGATCGGTATAGTCCACAATTGTTCAAAAGAGCATGATTACGACTGGATTTTTTTTGTATGGAATCGAATAAAAATCTTTATTTCTTTATTAAAAAAATTTGCTTAATTCTTAACTAGTAGTCAACTAGTATAAATCGGGCTAGTACACGTAGTACTCTAAAACGTAATAAAAATCAGTTAAGTCTACAAATATTTTCAATTACGGAAAAAAACTGTTTTAAATTTTCGTAGGTTTTATAATTATTGGCTACATTTTCAACTAGTTGGAGCCTAGTATTAGTTACACTAAGTATGTAGTTAAAAAAAGTACAAAAATGGAAATGTTTTAGTGAAAAATTAATTTAGTGAAATATTGATGAATTAGTAAGAATTTCCTTTGCATTTTTTTTGTTATTTTTTGTTATTTTCCTCAGAATGACACTAGTGTAATTTGGACTAGTTTTTTTTTAGCAAAACAACTTTGATTGCTTTCCAAATGTAAATATACATTTTCCTACACAAATTTAAAGCGGGAACAAAATTTAAAAACCAGTTTCACACTAGTGTAAAACGGACCAGTTGAACTTAAAAACCGCGGAAAAATGCTGAGTTGAAGTTTAAGTATAAATCACATGATACACACACACATTCCGCTGTATACATAAGTAGGTTTGCTAACTGTATACACACGCCGGTATCCTGCTGCCAGCTCAAGAGCTACACATTCCTGAATTCCTTAAAGAAAATTCCACACTACGCGAGTAAAAGTAGTAAAAATTGTTAAACTTTTATATTATTTTATTACACACTCACCCGCATACTGTTACATACGAGTACATGCGCTTGTTAAGCTATTAAATGCACACTCTCAGCCATTTCAGTTGGCCATCCACGAACCGGGAGCACTTTCCTCCGCAGCACATGCTCATTTCCGGCACTTTATTGAGTCATTCACTCTGCGGTCTATCCTTTGGCTCATTTGCTTGACAGCGCGAAGAAAAAATACTAAACTCCCCCTTTGTGTCCTTAGTCACGCGCAGCGCCTTCCCAGTCCATTCAGTGTCTTCCGCCTCTCTCTTTTTTTTTTTTTGCCGCCCTCCTTACGCTTTTAAAACTCGCGTGAAGCGCGTAAATGCCCTCACCGCCTCACAGCTAAGTAAGTGTATCTCTATAACAAAGTCATCAACTTGCAACAAAAACAAAACAACCGAAAAGTGTTGCTGCTACTTAATAAAAAGTAACGGGAAAAAAGTATCTATGTACGCTTTGTTGGTATATAAAGCATAAAATTGTTAGAGCAACACTTGGTCTGCGCAGCAACAAAAAGGGCAAGTGCCAACATTTTATGTACTTAAACTTTATAAAAATCCACAAAACGCGATACGCGCCAAGCTCGGAAGGAGTTGAGGCCAAGGGAGTGCAGTGCGAAGCGAGCATACGGTGGTTAGTTGATTGGCTCGCTATTGTTAGTGGACGCTAGATGAGGGGAAACCGCGGAGAGCTGATCTTCTCATGTATTTTTCGTAATTTTCGCCGGCAAAGGAGGAGGAGGAGGAGGCGTACCGCATTGATTAAGAACGGGCGGAAGGCGGTGAGTTGAGCTATGCTGGACTTTGATGTTGAAAACTTTATTATTATGCTTTTCAAGTATCTGTTAGATACAATTTTTACTAGCTGTGCACATTAAGCAAGCTTCTACAATGACAATAATAACAACAACCAACAACAAGAACAATTTTCATATATACGTGTATGTATGTGTGTAATAAAAAAATATGAGAAAACCGTGGCGGACAACAAGGATAATGAAAATTATGCGAAATTTCGTTGGTCGCAGGAAAAATTTATTATCGCATCATTTCAAGCAGCGGTTGATGACAGCAACAAAAAAAAAAACCACGAGAAGAGCGCAAAAACAGTTGTAAAATATTTAGTTAGCGAAAATGTGTATTTAGAGAGTGCAAAAAATGGAAAAATATAAAACCATAAAATTGCGGATTTGAAATGAAGTGATGATGGGCAAGAAGACCCAAAAAAAATCAATTTTACAAATATCAATGCACAGTAGTCACTTTGTCACTAGTCCGAAGTCAGTAATTCGAAAAAAAACAGAGTATTTGCTAAAAAGTTTTTATTTTAAAATTTCAAATACATTTGAAACAAAATAAAAAATAAAAGTTACTAGTCCGAATATAGTTACATTGACACTAGTTCGTAGAAAAACTGAGTATTTGTTAAAAATTAGTTTCTTACAATTTCATAAATTTTTTGAACCAAAAAAACTGCTTAAAGTGATTGTACCGAAAGTAGTGACAAATGAAACTAGTTGAAATTATTGAAGGGAAATGTTAATAAAAAACCATTTTGCGAGAAAAGCGGTATTTTCTTTGGAAAAAAATTAAAAATCACTTTGGTACAAAATCACACTAGTTCGAAAGTGCTTTCAATTGCACCATTTTTGATTTCTTTGCGGTTTTAAATGTGTTTACTTGGAATACAAAATTTTGTAAATGTCGAAATTTTCGAAATTTGCAATTGGCGGTTGCGGTAGCCGTGTGGTTAGCATTCGGAAGGCGCGGATTCAAATCCTGGTGCGACCAACATCAAAAATTAAGGCAGAATTAAGTTAAATCTTCTAATTGAGGTCGCTCCTCGGCAGGGAATGACAACCCCTCCGAGTGTATTTCGGACATGAAATAAAGGCTCCTCTTAAAAAAAACCATCAGCCGTTCGGAGACGGCTTAGTATAAAGTGTGGGACCCTCTTTTCGTTGGGAAAACATCAGATGCAAAACCACAAATTGAAGGAGGTGCTCGGTAGTACAAGAGTAGTTACATAGTTTTCTTTTTTTGAAATTTACGTTCATTAAATGAAGAATAATAATGAACTGATCCGATACTAGTTACTTTTGGATCAGTTGAAGTTCTTTTTCTTACATTAGTTTTAAAATTATTGGCTTATATATGAATATATATATGTACATATATATGTACATGACTTCATCACTTTCACTCTTTGGTTTGGGCGCCGCGTCGCCTCGTAAAAATCTATGAATTTTTAATACTAAAATTGTCTGTGTCTGCCATTCACGCTTTATGGGGAATTTTAATAAACAAAATGCCATGCCATAAACCAACCACAATAACAACAACAACAACAACAACAACAATCCATAACTAAGTGCCCCCATGTTCGGCTAAACAACAAGCGACCAACCAATGCAACCCAACCAACGCGCCACCAAAGCCAACAGACAATTAAAGGAACACAACGATCAACCGACCAATCGACCAATCGACCAACCGACCCACCAACGAGCCAACGAATCGACTAACCAGTTAGTCAGTTAGACAACTAGTCAATAAGCGCATTGTTTGGTCAGCTGCTCGACTTGACTTGTCTGACTCATACACGTACATGTGTGTATGTATGTTTGTATAGAGATATTTCATTCCCAAAACGCAGGCACCGCCAACACTGCTGGAACCCGCCACATGTGTTTATTGTTAATTGCAGCTCCATTGGCTTGCTGACTCGCTGACTCGTTGACTTATTAACTAACTAACTGCCCCGTTCCGTCCCGTCCCGTCCCGCCTCGAACTCGAACTCGGAGCGCAACTCACTAAGCTATTCTATTCTATTTCTAATTTTTTATGCTTTTTGCTACTGTTTTCGCTACTCCCCCCGCTGCCATTGACTTTATAGCCGCATTTTTTGTTCTGAATTTAATTGTTTCACATTGTTTTGAATTTTAAATTTATTTGCGTCATTAATTTTCGAAAGCTCACAAGTGTGGTGAAAAAAATATTTTTACAATTCGGCGTGTAGCGTAGAGGAAAATAAATTTATTTACTGTTATATGAGTTGGCTTTGAAGTGAAGGGAAGTGTGGTTTTTATGAAAAGCTCGTAAGGTCAGTTGAGCTTTGTGCGCTTGAAAGCTCTGTGGGATGAAGCTTTCACATAGATTCTGGCCTCAAGTTGGCTTAGAGGACCTAAACGAAAGTACATCTTGTGGGTTAGCATATGATTTCAGAAGCAAAGCGCTTAATTTTTAAATTCGGCGTTGATGGTTTTTCCATAATTTTTCATTCCACAAATTTATCATCATCGTCACACCTTTGCCTTACTTGCTGCCTCAGTGTTTTATGATTTTCTCTTAATCGTTTTGTCTTATTCGCTTTTTAATTAACCACTGTGCGAAATTATTATTTTTAATTACTCTTTGTAGTTCAATGATCTGGGTCGCTAGTGAATGTCGGTCGGAGGTCAATGTGTTTAAAATCTATTCAACTTTTTCATTTAATAAATATATTATAAGCAAGCAACTAATTAACTTTAGTCTGTTTGAGCTGAAAGCAAAAAAATAAAAAATTAAAAATAAAAATAAATAAAAATTTTACTACTCCTACAGTAGTGACAATGTAACTACTTTCGTACTAGCCCCACACAAAGTATACAAAATACCTATTTTTAGTTATATTTGCTTTTAAAAGCATAACTAACTTATAAAAAAATAACCAATGACAACTAGTGACAAAGTAGTCACTTTGGGGCTAGTTCATAACATACTTTTATTTCTTTTGTTAAAAAAAAATGCATATGTTCCTGCAATTGCTACGCTCTATTACCCGATTTTCCACGCATATGTATGCATGTAGCTCACATGCTGCAACAATTTCTCTGCCCCTGCCTTTGACAGCTGTCAAAATGTTATTAAAAGCAATTTTAACAAAGAAAATTCAACTTTTTTACTATTTTACTTTTCATTAACAACAACAACAGCAACAGCAATAACAACAGTACAAATTTTCGCCTTTTTCGCTGTGTTGTTGTTGGGAAAATTAAAATTTCTTGCTGTTGTTACTGTTGTTATTGTTGTTGGTGGCATATGTGTCATACTCATCTATTAATTATGAAAATCGCTTATACGCTGTCATAACAAATTTGCCATGCATATCAACGCGCGCCTGTCGTTGACAATATATGTACATATGTATGTACG
The DNA here is from genome assembly GCA_037013455.1 of Ceratitis rosa. Taxonomy (NCBI): domain Eukaryota; kingdom Metazoa; phylum Arthropoda; class Insecta; order Diptera; family Tephritidae; genus Ceratitis; species Ceratitis rosa. The sequence continues at coordinate 4,712,246 of JAWMAG010000065.1, forward strand.
CATGTACATATATTCGATGACAACAACACTTTGAAAGTAATAAAAAGAGTTGTACACAGATGCTTATATGCATTTACATATACATATAAGTTTGTATAAAACTTTTGTAATCCGCTTAAAATTTGTTTGCCTTTCACAACTCAATCGTTGTTGTTGTTGTTGTTGGGCCATACATATTTAATACTCGCAAATGCTTGCAACATACATACATATATTGTATTTTGTTCAAGTAAATTTGAAATAAATTTTTCTATGTTGTTGTTCTTGTTGTTGTTGTTGTTTTTGTAATAGCTGTCAGTAATTATTCTGTTTGATGGCAATAACAGCTTAATTGTTTGAGCAAATTAAATTAAAGGCAAACACATACACACGCACACACTCATAAGTAGAGAAATGTTTATTCCAACTCAAGTTCTGACTGCTGCCACCACTCAAAATCTGCATTCTAAGTTCGATCTTGTGTCTACTTGGACTTCCTTTATTCCTCTTTTTGACATATACTTTTCAGTCACACTGTGTTTTTATGCTAGCATCCATATATATTGCTGTATATTTTTGCATCAACATCTTTCTACTGTCTTTCATTGGTTATTTTTTCATGCAAATTGCAAACTTTTATTACTCCAACTCGCCTCCCGCCCGCCTTGTCTAGACATTGGGCGTGTCTCTGGCACTTTGCATAAATTTCATGGCACACAAATGGCATAGGAAATTACTGTATTTGAGTGTATTGCAATAATTTGCGCATTTAAAGTGGCAAACGAAAGGCGGCGTATTAGGGAGAGGATGCTTTCAGTTTTAAATAAAGTTTTCATTGCAGAAAAATCCGCTAAGACGTGCGCTTTGCACGCATAGTTGGTTCGCTGTGTTAAAAGTTGTGGCTATTTTGTTAGATTCGGTGGTTTTCAACTTACGATATTAGAAATATTTACGATCTTAGAAAAAATAATAAGTTTTGTCTTAAAACACGTTTATAATGAATTATTTTTGTTTACGATATTAGTAATCATTTACGATATTAGTGAACATTTACATTATGGCAAAAAATTTTTCACTGAAATAAGTTAAACCATCAAATGCTTTTTCAGCTTATTTTTTTCAGCTTACGATAATGACAAAATTTACGCTATTAATAAAACTACCTTAGTTTTACGATATTAAAATTTACAATGAAATTTTTTACATCTAACGATGTATTTGCTTTCTTTTTCTAATATCATAATATGCTATACGATATTATAATTTTTACGATATCAAAGAAAGTTTGCAATTTTTAACCATGAATGAACTTTACGTTCACTGCTAACATTTAATTTTGCGAAAAACTTTTCTTCGGCCTTCCAATTACCTCTCTTGGCGCTCGCCGTCTCAACAATGTGATCTGCTTTGGGAAACTCTTCGTTTTTTCTTCAGAAACTTATTCTCATAAGTCTACCTAGATTGCGAGTGTTTGTAGTTTGAAATTCCTGCGACTTCTTGTAGCCTAATCAACTCAAGGAACATTGTAATTGCTGACGACGTTGGCCGTAGCTCCGAGAATCATAACTTGTTATCGATCACAGTTGGAGTTCGGTTAGAAACTCTGCATCGCACGAACAGGAATGTTTACAGCCTTTACTTGGATCATACCTTGGCTTACAGGTGTCGGTAAGAAACTGTAAATGAGCTCTATACCTTATTGCCCAGTGTATTAGACCAATTGAAGTCGTTAGAGAGACCCCAATACAAGTCTTATGTAGAGAGAGCCTGGTTCGGTTCTGAAGTAAGTAACTGGAGAAAAACTCCTTTCCTTCAACGTCCGCAGCAAGCACAAGCTTATCATCCTCCTCCTCCTCCGCTTTTGATGCATTTGCGTTGTGAGTTCGCATTATTGTTGTCGTGGAGCTCATCCGCAATTAGAAGTCTTTATTTATGCCATGCAAATTTCGAATGCCAGACAATTTTATGCAACCAAGCTGTGACGCAAATTATGTCGCCTGCACGCAATCTTAAGGCGCGGCTTCGAATATTTAATTTCAGTTGTGCGCTGAAAAATTATCTGAATTCTGATTTTACTTCTTCGTCTTCTAAATTACTCAGCCATAAGCACTAAATAACCTCCTCTTTCTTTTTCTTCTTTTCTCTTTGCAGCTGCAACAGACCAAGGGTGGTGCGCAAACCACGCAGAAACAAGACCTGAGCTTCCTCAACGAGGCCTCGCCCATCTACGTCACCTCCTTCACAAGCACACAGATCACATGCAGTAGTTCGACTGTCACCACCGCCACCGCCGCCACTGCCGGTCTGATTACCTCGTCAACTATCGCGCCCACCGCCACGGCGAGTGCGACCGGCATCAGCACAACATCGGCGATTGTGCATGGCGCTGGACCGCAGAGCTCGACGGCCGCGGCAATAGCTGCCGGCACCGCGGATCGAAATGCTAACCAGACTACGGCAGCTATCATAGGCGCCACAGCAGCAGCGGCAGTGGCTGCTGCCACAGCAACAAAACTAGCCAATCACAGCAGCAGCGCAGGAGTGGCGGCGACGGCAGCAGTACAGCCCGCCAGCGCTGGTAAAGCACAACAACAACCACCGCCACCACTGACATTGCAATTCCAACAGCAACAGGCCGCCCAATTGGCACAGCTGGCGCAGTTGCAGCAATTACAAACGCCCACTATAGCGAGCAGTTTGCAGCATCTCGCTGTCGCAGAGGAGGAGATCGACGATGACGATCTGATCGGCATGGACGCGGCCAACTACTGTAGCATTAACTTTATTAAATACGACAACAAACACGCACAATTGCCACCAGCCACGTCGGCGGTGGTGCTGCCCACGGTGGCAGCCACGCAGCTACAGAAACAGATGCAGCTGCAGTTACAGCAACAGCAACAACAACAACAACAACAACAACAGCAGCAAACGTCAGCGTCAGCCATGCAATTGAAGTCAACGAAGTCGCATACGCACATCCCGCCTCCGCTGCAGATCCCCAGCACAATACTCGTCGACGCACAAACGTCCACCTCACCGTTAGCTGCAACCGCTGTGGGCGAACTGAAGGCTGCGCTGCCGGCAGCGTGCGCAACAACAGCTCCGACGGGCGCAGTGAGCACTACGGCAGTTGGAGGAGTTGGTGGCGGCTCCACTACACCTACAACCGAGTACTCAACAGCCATATCCAGTAGTCATTTGCAGCAAGCATTCGCTTCAGCGGCCGCAGCGGATCAACAACAATTTTACAACAATAACAATATCGCTGCTGGAATGGCCTTAAGTAACAACAATAAGGCGGCGGCGGCGGCGGCTGCTGGTGTTATCGTAGTTCAGCCCACTGCCGGTGCTGGGGCGGGTCTTGGAGCTATGGCTGCGGCCAGTAGCGCGGCGTATGGTAGTGGTATTAGTAGTAATTGTGATTTGTTAATATCGAATAATATACAACCACCGAGACGAGAGGTGAGTGAAGGCAGACGAAGCGGCGGCATGTCTTCATCGGTTGTTGCATGCAGTGTTGTTGTTGCAGTGATTTACGATTTTTATCTTCATTGGCTTTGTGTTGCGTGTGTTTTATTTGGTTTTTTCGAGCTTACGATATCAGCAAAAATACGTTATAAGATTTTTTTGGAAAAATTTTCAAACCGCTTTTATGTGTTTCATTTTGTTTAAGCATAGTTTATTTTAAAGTTACGATATTAATAAAACTTACGGTGTTACAAAAAATACGTTTAAAATATACGGTCTAAGAAAATTTGCTATAAATGTTGAGAGTGTGTAGTGAAAGTGTTTCCTTTCTTTAAATGTGATTTATTTTAAATTTAAAATATTAATAAAACGTACGATATTACAAAACATGTTAATTTCAAAAATACGTATTAGAAAATCTTAAAAGCGTTTAAATGTGTTTCATTTTCTACAAAATATGATGTGTTGAAAGTTTACGATATTTAAAAAAATTACGATATTATTGTACAAAAACATTAGTTTTTAAAAGCATTCTTAAAAGAAGTGCTAAAAATATCAAGAGTGCTTAGATGTGTTTAATTTTCTTTAATTATGAATAATATTACATTTATTTTTATTTATTTTAACGATATTACAAAATTAAATGTTTCAAAATATATGTTCGTCACGAAAAGTTGAAAGTGCTAAGAGTGCTAAAATGTGTTTACTTTTGTTTCAATATTATTTATTTTAAATATAGGATATCAAATTTTGAGTTTATGTATAGTAACTTTTTCTTTTTTTTTTTTAAATTTAGCACCAATATACTGCATTCATAGTCTACGATAAAAAATTGCTCTATTTGTCGAGGTCGATACAACCTTTACCTGAACTTGAGCAAATTTCAAATACTTCAAGGAAGCAAACAATTTTTGTTTTCATAAGAAAACAGTTCTTTCCTAATTTACGATATTAACATATTTTACGATATTAGACGAAAATGGTTTCTCTGACGTTTTAAGCTAATTTCAAGCATTTGTAGCCAAAAAACATTTTTTGCATAATAAATTTACGATATTGGCCAAACATGTATTTTTCTCCAAATAATTGTAAATTTTATGTAAGCAAATCAAAAGTTTTGAATAGAATTCATTAGCCTCATAATGCCTTGGATAACAAATTTCTTGTGTGTTAAAAAGTATTAATTTAAAATTTCGAAATTCTCTGCATTCTGTACACAGTTGAGGGAAAACTCGTTATGAATACAAATATGTGTACATTTCTCAGTTGTATTACTGAAGGTAAATGCTTACGGAGAACAACCTTCTCATATTTTGCAATTAATCAATTACGATATCACCTTCGCTTCTTTACTTCAACTAAAATCATACAAAAAGCCATTCACTTCACTCTCTCAATAGAATTTTAAACACTTATAACAAGCAATTACCCTTTAATGACTGTCAAAACGGCAGCCAATAAACAATAACAATAACAACAGCTCCAACACCAATGTCATTCCTTTGCTGTATTGGAATTTCTAATTAAAATACATAAATAAATCCATAGTAATGCGATTAATGTTGACATACACAGCTAAACGGTAATATGTATGTATGTATGTATATATACGTACGAGTATGCAGTTTACGGTATATCGATTGACTGCCAAAAAGTTTTGTGGAAAGTTGCCGTAAATGCTCAGCAGGATTTGACACTTTTCCATGTCTTCTTGCCTTCGCTCTCAACTACTTAATGATTAATTAGCTGTGAATTGGAGAGTGGAGAGAGGGGCGGTGGCTGATATGTGACTTGGCTGAGTTGGCGAAGGGTTGCTGCTAACATCTCTGCTTTAAGTGGCATGTCTTTGAAGGGTGTTATATTGTCATGCGACATTTAACGACAAATGACTGTCACAAGTAGCTTATGAAAATTCCGCATATAAGTAGTAGAAGAGAGGAGGGAAGAGAAAGCAAAAATCAAAATATTTGCTAAAAGGGGTCACCGGAAATTCAACTCTAAGACAAGTGAAGCACTTGACTTAAGTTTTTACTATAAAACTTTTTATTATCGAAAATATTGAGTTATAAAAGTTAATTTTAAATATTAAACCTAAAAATAAAAAAAATTAGCTAAAATAAAATAAAGTAAAAGGAAAAAATAAAATAAAATAAAATTAAATTAAATATAATAAATAAAAATAAAAAAAAATAAAAAAAAATTAAATAAAATAAACTAAAATAAGAGAAAAAATAAAATAAAGTAACTAAAATAAAACAAAATAAAATAAAATAAAATAAAATAAAAAAAATAAAATAAAATAAAATAAAATACAATAAAATAAAATAAAATAAAATATAATAAAATAAAATAAAATAAAACAAAACAAAATAAAATACAATAAAATAAAATAAATTAAAATAAAAAAAATAAAATAAAATAAAGTAAAATAAAATAAAATAAAATAATATAATATAAAAAAAAAAAAATAAAATAAAACAAAATAATATAATATAAAAAAAATAAAATAAAATAAAATAAAATAAAATTAAATTAAATTAAATTAAATTAAATTAAATTAAATTAAATTAAATTAAATTAAATTAAATTAAATTAAATTAAATTAAATTAAATTAAATTAAATTAAATTAAATTAAATTAAATTAAATTAAATTAAATTAAATTAAATTAAATTAAATTAAATTAAATTAAATTAAATTAAATTAAATTAAATTAAATTAAATTAAATTAAATTAAATTAAATTAAATTAAATTAAATTAAATTAAATTAAATTAAATTAAATTAAATTAAATTAAATTAAATTAAATTAAATAAAATAAAATAAAATAAAATAAAATAAAATAAAATAAAATAAAATAAAATAAAATAAAATAAAATAAAATAAAATAAAATAAAATAAAATAAAATAAAATAAAATAAAATAAAATAAAATAAAATAAAATAAAATAAAATAAAATAAAATAAAATAAAATAAAATAAAATAAAATAAAATAAAATAAAATAAAATAAAATAAAATAAAATAAAATAAAATAAAATAAAATAAAATAAAATAAAATAAAATAAAATAAATTCAAATAAAATAAAATAAAATAAAATAAAATAAAATAAAATAAAATAAAATAAAATAAAATAAAATAAAATAAAATAAAATAAAATAAAATAAAATAAAATAAAATAAAATAAAATAAAATAAAATAAAATAAAATAAAATAAAATAAAATAAAATAAAATAAAATAAAATAAAATAAAATAAAATAAAATAAAATAAAATAAAATAAAATAAAATAAAATAAAATAAAATAAAATAAAATAAAATAAAATAAAATAAAATAAAATAAAATAAAATAAAATAAAATAAAATAAAATAAAATAAAATAAAATAAAATAAAATAAAATAAAATAAAATAAAATAAAATAAAATAAAATAAAATAAAATAAAATAAAATAAAATAAAATAAAATAAAATAAAATAAAATAAAATAAAATAAAATAAAATAAAATAAAATAAAATAAAATAAAATAAAATAAAATAAAATAAAATAAAATAAAATAAAATAAAATAAAATAAAATAAAATAAAATAAAATAAAATAAAATAAAATAAAATAAAATAAAATAAAATAAAATAAAATAAAATAAAATAAAATAAAATAAAATAAAATAAAATAAAATAAAATAAAATAAAATAAAATAAAATAAAATAAAATAAAATAAAATAAAATAAAATAAAATAAAATAAAATAAAATAAAATAAAATAAAATAAAATAAAATAAAATAAAATAAAATAAAATAAAATAACATAAAATAAAATAACAAAAATAAATTAGAAAAGTTAAATAAAACATATAAAAAGTGTAAATTAGAGTGAAATAAATTGAACTAAAAAGAAAATAAAATTTATTTCAGTGGAAAATGATTTTTTAAATATTATTACCGATTAAATGGACTTTTATTTATTAGGAAACATTAAAATAAAAATAGTTTTTAGTAGAAAATAATTTCTGTAATTATTTCTATTGCATGTACATTATGAATTACAAATATATAATTGGCTTAGTATTTGAGTTCATTTGAATTTATTTTTTTGTTGCATTTTTCATTGAAATTTCCATTTAATTGTTTTAAATTTCACACTCTTGATTAACATTTTCTTTCTTCTTCTTCTTCTTCTTCCAGTTACTAAGTAAACATAATGATGATGGCCGACACTATGATGTTGATCCGAGTTCTAATAATAACAACAATAACAACATCAATATTAATCTACAAAGTGTCAACGTGCATGCAAATAGCAATGATTTGCTAAATAATACAACAGCAGTAGCAGCAGCAACAACAACAAATTTAATATATGATAATAATAAACAATTACAAATAAATACATTAAAAAGTAGTAGTCCAAATAGTAGCATATCAAAAGGTAGAACTGAACTATTATTAGGCGATCAAAGTTTAAGGCAGGACTTGAGGTGAGTAAAAAAATATTAATGTTTATTAAAAAAAAAAAAAATATTTAAAATAGCAATACTTACATAAAATAAAATAAAACTTATTATATATACATTTAACTTTTTTTTATTAATTTTTTTACGATTATTAAGTCATAAATACCACTAATAGTACTTTGTGACCCCATTAACCCTCAGTTGACGTGCTCGGAACCCATTAACTAAAGAAGCTCAAAAGTCGATTTAATATTGTTGAAATAATGGGCACAGTTTCGAAGGCTCAGTAAACTTATTGTTTTGAAAAAAAAAAAAGATTTTATAAATAAAAGTAAATTAAAAATTATTTTTCCCTCAGTCATCTCAGTGTATTGACGCATTTATTCCGCCATGCATACAACTAATTTTACAGCTTCCGGCTTATTATTAGCCACACATGTATGTATTTGTCATTAAGTTGAGTTTCGTTTTTTTTTATTTAATATATTTATTTTTTTTTTATTTTTTTTGCTAATATACACTCACATTTATAGGCATATTAGAGCATGACGTGATTCATTGTGGCAAGTTAAATGTAAAACCGAAGCTTTTTATAATCAAAAATAACAACAAGCAATAGAACATATGTTTACTTGTCGCAAATCGATTACTTTTTCACTTTTGTTTACTGCGCTCAGTTGGTTTTTTTTTTACTATTTTACTCTTTATGCTTTTATTTTTGCGCGTGTGTGCTTTGTGAGTTTTTCATGCTTCCATGGTTAATTAACTCTGGAATTAACGTACATTCGCCGTAGGCCTTTACGTAATGATTTGGTGTTTTCAATTTTTTTCTGTGTCATTTTTGGTGGTAAATTTAATTGGCAGATAGATATTTAATGAATTAAATATTTAAATTAAAAATAATTCACACTAATCGTTTTTAGGAAAAATTTTAACTAATAATATTTAAAAATATTTAAATCAAATATTTTAGCTAAAAAAGTGCCATAAAAGGAGTAAAAAAAATTGCTATAAAATAATTGAAAAAAAAATTTTTTTAATTTTTTTATAATAATTATAAAGACATTTTTTATTTATAAATTAAATAAAATTAAATAAAAAATTTGAATAAATATTTTGATAAACATTTCAATATGAAATTTTAATATATAATTAAAAAAATAAATTGATAGAAATTCTAAAATTTAAGGAAAAAAATATTTTAAACACAATATATTAAAGATTTTTCGCCGAAAAATTTACTAAAATATGTAATAAATATTAATAAAAATATTAAATATGAAATTTTACTTAAAAAATGCTAACGAATGATTTTAACAAACAGTTTTATAAGATTTAAAAAAAAAAATATAAACAGTTTTAACTAAACATATTTTTATGAAACATTTTACTTAAAAATTTGGACAAAAGAAAAAAATAAAAAATGTTCCTAAAAATAAATTAAAAAAATTTTGAAAAAAATTTTGAAAAATATTTTTTTTCAAAAATTTATTTCATAAAACTTTTATTAAACTATTTTAATAAAAAATCTCAGTAAAATTAAACTATCGAAAATTTACCGGCGAGAAAATATTAAATTATTTGCGTCAGTAAATAGATAAATTATGAAAATTAATCTAGTTTAAATAGTCAAAAGATAAAAAATAATTTATGTAACATAAATTAAATGAAAACAAAAAAAAATATTTTCTGTAAATTTTAATTACGTGTAATTTATTTTCATTTTATCTATTTTACTCGTATGTGCCGTTGTTTGCGGTGTAATTTCACTATTTATTGCAATTAATGGCTTTTGAATGAAATTTATTGCATGCATCTAGGCGCAACTAGCGTTACATTGCTTAAGTGCCACTCAAACTGTTTGGTATGAATTTTATGATCGCATTTTTAAAGGCGAGGAAATTATATTTTACTAAAAAAGATGTGAATCTTATTAATAGTTTGGAATGGAAAATATTAAATTTCAGAAATATTAAAATTAATAAAAAAAAAAATTAATTAACGCGGAGAAATTAATAATAAAAAATTATTTTAAAGTTTTTAAATAAATTAACTCAGAAAAATTAATAATAAAAAATTATTCTAAAATGTTTAATTAATAAATTAATAATTGCCGTTTAAAAAAGAAAAAAAATTGTTTTTGTTATTGCAATGCACTAAACTCGATTTCTACAAGAACAATTGTGCGCAGTCGGACAAAGAAATCTTAAGATTCTGGCCATTTGCCATAATTTTATGTAAATGGAGATAAATACATATATAAATACTACTACATATATATTTATAATATATTTATATATGTAAATACATATTTCTACATAGCAATTATACATGGATGAAGATATGTATGCTATAAAATATATAAAAACCGCAAAATTTGCGACTTTGCCACTTGCAACATACATACATACATACATACATGATATGCATATAATCGCATGCATACACATAAACACACAAATATCATCATACATACAACTATTACATAGACCTTTGTGTGCTTCTTCTTCTTCTTCGACATGCCCACTTTGCTTTTGCTTGCCATGGCGTTTTCTTCTTCGTTTCAGCATGCGTATGTATGCGTGTATGTGTGTGTGTGTGGAAGGTAATTTTAGTTATTTGCCACAAGATTTCCGTGTGGCAAGTAGCAAGTGGCATTTCAATATAAATTTCCCACTAAAAATTTTATGGTTGAGTGTTTTATGTGTGTATGTGTATGCATAAGGACTCTCTTAAAGAACAAATATGGGCACTTCACAAAGTGACTGTTGTTTAAAGACATTTGTATTATTTATTTAGAAATCTATGAATAAATTCCAATACATCCTTCCTGGAGTGAGGAGATAAATTGATTACACCTTGTCTTACAATGCGTCCTGCGCAAGGTATGACCAAGTAGACTCTCCTTCATAAGAAACCTAGTATTTATTAGCTAAGGATTTCATTTACTGAGAGGCCGCGTCAAACTTGATTCGAAACTCGTTCGCTCTCAAGTCGAGGCAAGCCAAGAGAGACCGGAAAAATGGGACCAGCAGAAGCCACGTGGCTTAAAAGTTGACTCCGAAACTGAAATACGGCAGTTATGCCATAAACTCAAAGAAATTCTCCACTTCTCAAACTTTCTCTCTCTCCCAGGGTGCGTTGCCACTGACCACAGCTCGGAGGATGGGAAGAAGAGGTAATTGGGATCCATGTAGACAGGTTAGAAGCTTCTTGAGTAGCACAGACTGAACCTGACAAGCCAATAAAAACTCATTTGGTAGTCACGCGGCTCCATCGCCTGTTTTGAAATGTGAAAACTCCAGCGCTTAACGCCTACCGGCGCCTCTTTCTACATATGCAACCAACAGAACAGCGGTAACTTTGACATTTTGACATTTTAAGGAAGCTGAAGCTCTAAAGCTCGATAAGACTTAAAATTCACTGCACTAAAGCGCTTAAATTTTTGCTGTAATTAAACAAAAGCCACTCGGCCACCAGTTTTGCCACAACGAACAATTCATTACCTCATTCATACAGGCCTTTATTACTGTTGTTGTTGCTGCTGCTGGTTTAAGTCTTTCAATATTGCGGTCTCTCCTGCTACTATTGGCTGTTATTTATGCTTATTTGAGTTTATTCCATTGATTTCATTCATTCCATTTCAATTCATTTCACTGCACATCAATTCACTGGTGTTGTTATCGACCAAACGATAATTTGAATGCCGGAAGCCAAGCTATGCCACTCTCTGGCATCCTGCACCTCTTTAAGCCTTCTACTACCGCCTTTAGCCTACCCGAGCCTCTCATTGTTCGACTCTGGCGGCCTCTTTTACGCTCTCCTTCCAACACCTGTGTTTGCTTTGGCCACACGCCATCACTTCTTGTGTTCCTTAGCGTCAAGTGAGTACTCATCATACCTTCGACCACTTTAGACTTTATAATTTATTATTTATTTGTATATTTACAATATACACATATATGTATGTATATTGAAGGAGCATTGAGTGTGCCTGCTTGATCGATGTAACGAATTTTCAACTTTTGTAACTTTTCAAAAGTATTTTTTCCACTTTCTACACTTCTCCCCCTCGGGTCCCAGGAAAAACAAATATATAAATTCGAAATTCGTCTTCGATTTCGGTCGATTCACCACCGTAACGACGCTGCTGTCTGTACCAATTCACATTTTATGGCCTTTATCATTGTAATGACAGTTGGTGGTGGTATTTTATTGGCATTCTTGTTGTTTTTGTTACAATTAAAATTATTTTCACATTAAATACGCACTCCCTTTGCGAAATAGCGCACAGGAAGCGAAGGAAACAGCAGCGGGAAGTGCTCATAGACACTTACAGCGTTACATTTATACGCTTGTGTGAGCAAATACGTACTTATACATACATATAAACGAGTGCATACATATATCCAGTAGCTTACATTTTCATATAAATTTCAAATCGTTTTAAATTTGATTATTTTCTGCAAACTTTTTTGTTTTTTTTTTGCTTTTTTGGTTTATTTTTTTAGTTTTAACATTGTTGTTGGTGTTGTTTTTTATTTGCTTTCGCTTTCATTTCACTCATGCATTTGTTTTTTTTCTTTTCTATTTTTGCTTTCATTATTTATATGCCTTTTAATCTGTGCTGCCATACGCCTCTACTACTTTACCGCTGTTCTTCCTCTTTTTTGCTCTCCTCTCCACTCCGCGTTACCTCTCTCATCAGGCAATTTCCGCTTGCAAACTGCACTCTTCATCGCTCTTGCTCCCCGCTCTCTTTCGCATATTTATTGCTATTTTATGATTATTGCCATTGCCTGCCAGCGTTGCCAGATTATGCGTTTGTGCATGCAATAAATTTTTACAATGCAAACGG
>JAWMAG010000065.1:4735000-4737500 GCA_037013455.1 Ceratitis rosa
AGCGACTTTGCCACAAACGGATGCGACGGCGCAAGCGCGAAAGAAGAATGTTTTAGAAAAGTAAAAAAATTAAAAAAATACTAGAAAAAAAGGCCAAAAAATTATTATAATAAATTTCTTAAAAAAAATATTCAAAAGTTGCAAAAAATGTTTCTGAAGAAATTTTGAAAATTAAAAAATAAAAAAAATAAACAAAAAACCAACTCGTTGGAATTTCTTAAATCAGTGCTCGCGTGCTTGGTCGTTCGGCTGTTTTTGTCTTTCGTTCGCTCTTTAACGGCTTTAATGGCGGCTGATTTGAAAATCTCAGCGCAGCAAAGACGAAAAGTGAAAACTGCATTGTCAGGCAATTAGATGCAGCGCGACACAGGCGCTGAAGGAATGTGCAAAACAACAACAAAGCAGTTTCCAGTTGGCTGACAAATTTTTTTTTCAAATTTAAATTTTTTTTTTTACATATTCTTTGTTGAATTGTTCAACCATTTTCGCTTAGTGGCATTTTATTGCAAAACCGGTGGTGCCACCGCCAACAGCACCACAATTTAGGGGCGACCACATTTCTGCCGCATTTTTTGTAATTCCACAGATTGTGTTTTACCAACAACAAGAAAAAAAGCAACGACATAAAACAAGAGTTCGTTACGCTCAAAAATATTTAATGCGCTGAAAAGTTTTAAGCGAAACAAAAAAAAAATATATAGATAGGTATACAAAATCGTTAAAAATCGCCAATCCATCAGCAAGACAAAAACAACAACAACTGAAAACCAACAACTGGAAATATTCAATAATAATAACAAAAAAAAAAAAATAACGAAAGTGAAACCAAAAGCGTTCAACAAAGCCGATCAGTGCTCAGTGAGTGATTGGCTACAGACAAATGCACATAAATAAATAAATAAATATAAAATGTTGCATGTGTTGCATGTGCCGCACAAAGCTGTCGAGTGTGAAAAATGTGATTTCAAGCAAAAGTTTAATTAAAATTTTTTCGAAAACACACAAAACTACCAATACCAAGAGCTTAAAGTGCAGTTGCGCGACGCGCATGCGCAGTGAAGCGAAACAAATTTTTCAAAAGAAAAACCTCCTAACGAGGAAAATGTAAATAATATGTGAAAAAGATTACAAAAAAGCAAGAATTACGATTTTATTAAAATATACTAAATGAAATAAAATAAAGTATAAATAAAAAAAAAAAAACAAATTAATTAAACATTAATAAAATATATAAATAAAATAAAATAAAACAAAATAAAATAAAATAAAATAAAATAAAATAAAATAAACAAAACATAAAATAAACTAAAATTAAATAAAATAATGTAAAATAAATTAAAATAAATTAAAATAAAATAAAATAATATAAACCAAAATAAAATAAAATAATGTAAAATAAAGTAAAATAACATACAATAAAATAAACAAAATAAATTTAATTAAAATGAAATAAAATAAATTAAAATAAATTAAAATAAAATAAACTAAAATAAAATAAAATAAAATAAACAAAATAAAGTAAAATAAAATAAAAGAAAAGAAATAAAAATAAAATAAAATCAAATAAAATAAAATAAAATAAAATAAAATAAAATAAAATAAAATAAAATAAAATAAAATAAAATAAGATAAAATAAAATAAAATTAAATAAAATTAATTAAATAAATAAAATAAGATAAAATAAAATAAAATAAAATAAAACAAAATAAAATAAAATAAAATAAAATAAAATAAAATAAAATAAAATAAAATAAAATAAAATAAAATAAAATAAAATAAAATAAAATAAAATAAAATAAAATAAAATAAAATAAAATAAAATAAAATAAAATAAAATAAAATAAAATAAAATAAAATAAAATAAAATAAAATAAAATAAAATAAAATAAAATAAAATAAAATAAAATAAAATAAAATAAAATAAAATAAATAAATTAAAATAATATAAAATGAAATAAAATAAAATAAAATAAAATAAAATAAAATAAAATAAAATAAATTAATATAAGATAAAATAAAATAAAATAAGAATAATAAAATAAAATGAAAAAAAAATAAATAAATAAAATTAAATAAAGTAAGCCATAGAGCAAAAAAATTAATAATATAACTGATTTTTTTTTGCATATATTTTTATCTTAGTCTTATAAGAAAGTATAATTTCAGCAAGTAACTCCTCGTAGTTGAGAATAAATTGAAAAAGGAGATTCCAAAAATTTTTATGAACAAATGAAAAACCTTGGAAAAGGCTTACCAAATATAATTTTAAATAAAATGGCATGCCAAATGTTTTCACCAAATGCCTGTCGCTTATGCACAGCTGGCAAATTGAACGTATAAACTGGCAACTGGCGCGGAAATTCATGTTATTTTTCCACAAATCAACTACAGCAAGTGTAATATTAACAACAACAACAACAACAAAGTGGCATTGCATGTCAACGTGATATAAAAACGGCATATAAAGTGATTTAATTTGCGCTAAAACGCTTTCAAGCA